>JAUMHR010000063.1:12576982-12590193 GCA_032361145.1 Enteromius fasciolatus | reverse complement strand
TAATTGTGTCAATGTCAGTTTGATAATAATAAAAGATGAGTACTAGCCTACATCCCATCAAAGTTCTTTAGATGTGTACTTCAATATTTTTCATAATTAAGACTAAGTCTAAATAGCTGTGTGTGTGTGTTTATTATTTAGATATAGATATAGAGATAGATAGAGATATAGAGAGATAGATAGAGAGATATAGATGTTATAGATATAGAATGAAAGAGCCACTCTATCACTCAACCTGACTTATCTCAACCTTCCTCCTACAGTACAAACCTCTTTTAAAAAGAAAGTAGCAACCCACAGTAATATTTTCTGTGTGTGTGTTACAAGATAAATGCAGTTCAGCAGAACTGACTAATGGTTTGCCTTTTTCAGATCTACTGGCAAGCGAAGCAACATCACTATGTCTTTCTTCACATTTTCTCTTCATGTACTTGTAAAAGTACAAGTAGGCTATCTAGTAATAGGCTATATATACAGATACATCTATATGGTATGCCTATATTATGTTTTTATTAGATATTACTGTCACCTTATGAGAATTAAATATTTATATCAAGGCTCTCATTCTCTTCCTATCACTCGTCAAAGCTGAGAAACCAATATCAAACTTACTTATAGGCAATATTTTATAATTGATATGCTTTTGTCCCACATGACAGATATCACTGAAATAAGCATTGGTCCTGTGACAGCCTAAAAAGAGCGGCCCACACTTCTCATCAGAAACGCCTTCTACCTGTCATTTACCTGTTAAATGAACAGTTCACCCAAAAATGAATATTTGTTGATAATTTGCTCACCCTGAGGCTGTCTAAGAGTTTCTTCATTGAAATTGATTGATTTTGCACTTGCTCACCAAATGGATCCTCTGCATCAGAATAAAAGTCCAAACAGCATATAAAACGTTACAGTAATCCACAACTACTGCGCATACTCAGCTGAAGGTTTACCTGAGTTACCTGAACTATTTCTTTAATGCTTGCTGACACTGGATTTTAACACGTTATACACTTTAGGTACAAATGTATACCTTTTGAAAAGGTACCACTCCGGTGACAGCTTTTGTACCTTTATTTCTAAGAGTGTATGTTATATATTTGTCATGTCAAAATAAATAAATAAAATAAAATAAAAATCAACATTTTCCGACTTATAGTGTGACCAAATAATTCCCCTGACATTACTCTCAGAGACTATGATTACAATTTATAATAAAAAACTTAATCTTAGTATTGAAGAATATATGAATGTCCTGCACTAGGTCAATAGATTACTAATTAAGATAAAAGAGGATTCACCTGAATGTGTGTGATTATGTCATGACGGTATATTAAAATGGAAATGTAATATTACACCAGAGGGCATCTTGGAGAATGACACAGAGGTGTATTAGCAATGAGAAAATGTTCATATTAAAGATGTGTGGAATGGTTTAATACATCTTTGCTTTGATTGATCAGGGTGTCCTTGACCTTCACAGCCCACAGAGTAATTGCTTAAGAGTCTATGGGTATGTGTGTTTGAGAACACATGTCAGTGCACATTACTATTGCACCCTAAAAATGAATATTGCCGCTCTAACACATTCTATGATTCACCTGTCAGGTCAAAGTGTGTTGAATGTTGATCGAGGGTGACAGTGCTGCCTTCACGGGCAATATCATGACTGTCTTTATAGTCTTTCTGAAAAATATCCTTAAACGGGTACTGAACTGTCTGAGTGCAGACATCTGAGTGCAGACATTGCTATCTCACAACCAATTTCTAAATATGGGCGGTCAAACGAAGTTGTATGAATTATTTGCTCCATAAGATATGTACGAAAAGTCATGAGCTCGGGCTGGTGCAGATGTGCACAAATCACTCTTTAGTTATAGTATAGATGTGCAGTAGAAATTAAGTTCAGATCAAATCAAAAATCAGTGTTGTATGATAACAGAAAAAGGACTGTGGTGTTCCCTTTAACCAAAAATGCACGGATAATATACTTTTGATTTTTCCACCAGATATATCAGTGTATCAAAACCGGACCATCATGGATATCCTGAATGCTTTGCATTTTGGGTTATTTTCTTATCAGTGCCCTCAGGATCTTAGCATAAGGAATGGAAAGGATGGTGAGGAACAGAGGGAGAGGTGACAGAAAAGAATGAAAAAGAGAGTTTTAAAAAGCATCATGGAAGAAGATACTTTCTCTTTCTCCATCAGCTGTACTCAAATAACAGCTCACAGGATGAACACACACACTCAGCATTTAAAAATAAATACATCAGTGCATGTATAATGTAATCATTAAAATGCATTTACGTTGGTTTCCTATACAGTAAATGCATATTTGCCTCTGAGTTTAATATATTCGTACTGTATGAGCCCTGGAGCTACTTTAATGGGATGAGTTGATCTCTGTGGTGTGTTTTCATTCAGAAGAAATTTATTACATGCTGAGTCCACACTTCATGCAGGTGACTCTGGAAGCCTTTAGAGAGCCGTTTAACATACTAACAACCAGAAAAAAAGATCTGCAGGAGAAAGGAAAAGTAAATTGAAAACTGATATTAGTGACTTTTTAAATCCCAGAGAGACAGAAAAGTAGAGGAAGGAGAGGAGAAAACTGGTGAGAAAAATGCATAAGAAGGAACGAGAAAACCCAGGACTTGGATAAGCTAATAAGAATACTAAAAAGTTAGAAGCTTACTGGAAGTTATTTGCAGATATACAGTATAAAATATACTATACAACAATTTAAATTAGACGATTAACAGTTTTTCTTGGTAAGCTGAAGCTGCTGTGGATCTTTGCCATTTCAAAGATACCTTGTTGCCATGTAATAAAAATGTTGCTCTTGTCAAACATGCTCTTGTGGCCTTGTTATAATAGATGAACAATGATATTCACTTTACCTATCACTGGCAAAAGAGAGAGAAAAACAGTTGTTTAAAACCACCAAAACAAAATTACTAATACAAGTGTGTGTGTGTGTACAGAGTTTTGTGTTTTAGCTGACGGTGTGCCAAATCATTCAGAGAACATCACATTCTGTTCTGGATGAATACTGCGTTGTACAGTCCAGATTTATGCTTAATTGTTCATCGGTTCATTTTTCCTGCTTCGTTACCATTAAATTTCATGTGGCACAGGTCTGAATTCTCATAAGCAGTAAATGTCACAGATGGTAATAGTTTATTATAACTTAACTGAATCATTAATCTCTGGGGTTTTCCCGCTGTCCTTCTGTCTAGCTGTCAGAGGTAATATTATAAAACATACAGCATTAAACATATTGAAAATCAATAGCACGCCTTAAAATATTTGATATGATCTATTAATGTCTATACAGTATGATCTATTTATGTCAAGAACTAAACTACTGTGTGGCCCACATCTAGATTTTTAAATCAGTTCACGTGAGCAGGAACTGCATTATCGTTAGCAGACTTTATTTTTCAGTGTCCTACACAGTTTGCAGGCCTCTCAGTTGTGGTGTAATGACCTTAAGATCCCAAATGCTGATATAATTGAAAATGGTTCATTCATCCTACATTAGGAATCACTGTTTCTTGAACAAAAATGGGTGGGCATTGTGCCATGGTGAGATTAATAATGCTGAGTGCTTGGCAAGGTAGGGGGGATGGCAGACGAACTTTACTAAACCCAAAAACAAGCAATACAGAGATCCAATGATCATCAAAGTGATTAAATTATACAAATGGAAATATTGGTGTAATGCTTTGAGTTAAAATTCTTACCGTGCCTTTCCATCTTTTCTGTACGCCCTCAGAACAGGGGTGAAATGATGATAGCATGTAACCAGAACCGGAAAGATGTTCCTCTCAGCAAAGAGATCAGAAACTCCTGGATGAAATCTGAGCAATATGCTAAAGGTAAGATAATATTTGGTCTGTCAAAAACATCAACAGTATCTTGCCCTCACATTGTGTTACTTCTATCATGTACGTCCACTAGATGACAGTACAGCGCTGTGAAATACAGACAGACTGTCAGATAAAGCATCAGAAGCTGCCTGACCTCCATCAATTAGAAGCTAATGTACTGCTGTGAGCTCTTACTGACTCATCATTTTATTGTTAGTGCTACCTTCAGGTTTTGCCTGTCCTGCAGAAACTGAGCGATAAAGGTAATGCGGCAAAATTTATAATATTTATAAGAGCCATCGATTTATTTGAGACTTTCAAGGCACCAGCATCTTGTAAAAATAAGCTCAAGTCAGCTTTAATAACCTACAAATATGAAATAAGACATGATAATTAAATCATTTGCTAATAAATCATAAATATGTTCTTCGTATTAATAAATATTTTAGTTGTTTTTATATCTATTACAATCATTATTAATCATCACAATAATAAATACGTGCTTATTATGAAATCAAATGCAGAAAATGGCTAAAAGATTAATACACAATCCTCTTTAGAAAAATAAGTTGATAAAAATAAAAAGACAAATGTAAAAGTCGGTAAAATACTCGCGTATTATGAAATCATATCAGACTGTGATAGTACAATGAATAAAATATTTTATTAATAAATCCTAAATATTACATACAATTTAAAGGTACTGTATGTAGGATTGACACCGAGTGATTGAACTAGGTATTGCAGTTCAAATTCAAAATATTTGAGATGGGGTTTTTTCACCCGGCCCCTCCTACTCAGACCTGACACACACACACAGGTTGCCAGATTGAAGACAGCAACTAGAACGAGCGCAATGACGATGGAATGCGCTGTGTTTATGCAGAGCAGGCAACCTGGATGACGAAACACTACTGACTTCGTGATTGGGAGATAGGTGGAGGGTGGCGCTTCAGACCAAAACAAAACATGACAACATAAACATCAGTTGAGGGCTGCAACTGCGCTTTTGAAACGAGAATATCCAGGCTGTACTACTGCTGTCTGTCAGTGATACGAGTACTTGAAATTAACATGATTTCTTAATTTCTTAAATTATTACAATACATTTCTTACCTACGGTTCCTTTAAATAATCAATAGCCTAATTTTAGAATTGTTTAAATCTCTCACAATTATAGTTAATCGGTACAATAATAAATAATGGCTTCTTGTGAAATCATGTACAGACAATGTGTCACAAAATCGTGCTTTGGGAAAAGCAGGAGAGATCTGTACTTGTTTTTTTTCTTTTACGCACTTTTCTAGAAAGTATGTGTGTCTATGTGTTCATGTGTGAGCGTTTATGTCTCAAGGAATGTGTGTTTGTGCAGAGTTGCACATGTGTATACTTACGTTCATAGCTGAGTATTTACGTGCAGGCCTGAATTAGTGTGTGTTGTACAGTAAAGGGAAGAGTGCTATTTAGTTGCATATGTTGTGAGTTTAAATGTTTGGCAGCAGAAGAGTGTAACAACTGATGGTCCAGATTTTATGCTTATGAAAACAGAAAATAAATCAGACACGGAAAGGGAGAGAGAACGATACTGATAGACGGCCAGTTGTGGTGTGAAACCATTTTTCAGAGCAATAAAATTGTACAACACACACAGCATTTTGCTGACAGGACACTGCTCAAAAACCAATAAATGTGTCATTGACATTGGCATGAGTGGTAGCGCTGTTGCAACATTACGAGGAAAACAACACACATGCTACTCTAGTACATACCTCAGCCTAACAGGCCATGTCTCAAAGGGTGTTTGCAGGTTTAGTGTGTTTAATTACATATAAGTGTGTTTGTCAGTGTTTTATGCCTAGTTTTGCAGGTGCACTGGGCCAAATCCAAGTCATTAGACTAGCATGTTCTTTTACAGCCACTTTAATGCTAATACTATTGGCTTGGAGCCCATCCCAACCTGTTAGGAGAGACAGAAACCATGTTTACACTGGTCTAGGACCGGTTTCTCCTGCTGAAGTCTGAGTATTTACCCTCACATCGCATAGTTAAACTGGTGTCAGACCAGCAGACATGCCACTCACATTCAAGACTCATTCTGTTCTTTATTAGACCACAGATTTACTCAACAACGTTGCCAAGACCCCTTTTTTTGGGTCTTGTTCTTGTTCATGTCATAAACAAATAATCAGAATTCTCTGGCACATACGTGAGTGATGATTTCATGGAAAAAATGAGGTGTTTCTTTCCATCTGCACGATCTGATTTTCATTCCTTAGGCAGAACAGAGACAGAGGTTGTTCTTATAATCCCTCAGGGTCTGGTTAAGAGGTAAGATGTGCTCGCTTTTTATTGTCAGCTGTGTGTGTGTGAACAGAATTGTCTGTATTAATAAGTCTATTCTCAGTATTTGGTTTTAGACGTAAATAGACCCAGATGGAATGACTCTGACTTTTTTTCCCCTAGCTGATTGTGTGGGGAAATTCTGTGTGATAAATTTCAACATAGTAGATTACATTAAATGTCTGTAATATCTGTGAACTAAAGCCTGTTGCATATAATTTTAATCCTGATGAAAATTAAAATGCATGTTTGTTAAAATGGGTAATCTCTTAAAATGTTAATCACAGATCACATTCTCATATTATATTTTATATTCCTATTACAGATTAATGGGTCACTATAGTAAACAAGAACCGATTTCTCCCATTTTAAATTGCGTGTCATATTATCTCTTATATACTCATGACCAAAAAAATAAATAAATAAATACAACTGCACTTATTTGAACTTAACTCATTTGTTCTCTCCATCAATACTTTCCCAAATGTGTTCACTCAGGTTAATTAAAGTACTATATTTAAATGTTACATCCATTTACTCCACCTTTGTGCATTTTAGATTCACATTGTTTCTCTTACCTGCAGGGGGAGTCACATGCCCAGATTTGCACGGATTAGCTCTGTGTGTGTGTGTGTGTGCAGTGTACAGTAAATGTTCTCAGACATCAAATCGACTTCAGCTGCTCCCTCCAGCTTCTACCGCAATCATGACGTCACGCTGCTTGCAAAGAGGTCGGGTCATCAGGTGTTCCGGCTCACAAAGGGCAAAGGTCAAAGCCACAGGTGGGAGGTCAGTCTGCTGCCCGACACTGTGCCCACCCTCTGCTCCGTAAACTGGAAACATCTGCAGGAGTCAACAGAGAAGCGTTAAGGGAGAAAAAGGAGAAAAAAAAACCCCTGATATAAATCTTCAAAGATAAGCAAAACGAGAGAAGAGGTTCCTCTCATCGCCATGCCTCTCCAACTTGTTTTGTAAGTGGTTAGTGACCTAATTTACTTTGGCTGCAACTGGATCCAATGTGTTTGTAGAGGAAAGGTGCTTGCCTTGAACTGAGGTATCTGTGATTTAAGATACACAGCTGTCAATAAGAGTGATTTGGAGGATTAAACATGGTGATTGCAGGTGAAAACAGGCTGTAGAATTTGATTGCAGCAATTTATTGATTTAGATCTTGACAACCTATAGAAATAAATTAACCTTGAACTGTAGGTAGATTCTACACCGAAACATTAATCAGATTCTCTAGATAATCAAGGTTCGATGCAGCAGAGATTTATTTGAGCTTTAAATTGCTTTGGACTTTAGTTTTTTGTTCATGTGTCTAAGAGCGGAGATAGGCTTTTACACGCTGATGCCAAAGGTTTATTAGCAGCTTGTTTATGTTTCCATGGTAAAACCACAGTGTGGGACACTCAGACTTAGCCATATATCGTGGTATATGTACCGTGAGTAACAATCACATCTCAACTCAGTTTGGCGAGACTGAAATTGTTGATGTTTGAAGGTCTTCTAAAAAGCTCTGTGAAAACCTTTTTAACCTTTTCAACCCCCGTCTCAGTGCAGCAAGTGCCGAGAAAGAAGTCTGACATTTAAAATAGAGCAGCCGTTGTTTTTTTAAGTGAATTATCTGGCTATATTTTTTAATACAATACAACAAAATCATGTATTAAGTTATAAGTCTACGCTGGATATTATTGTTTCAACTACCAATTGCTTAAAGTTCTTTTCCTAATATTCTGGCTAGGATATTTTCTAGAAACACTGATAGCTGGTATTTTTAACATTATCAAAATGATAGCGCAAAAAACATATTTATAGGTTGTTTGTTTAAATTTTTTTCCTGAATTTTCTGAAGGTGGAAACGCATGAAAAGATGGAAATCTTAATGCTTATTGTTTCAGAACGTTCAAGAACAGTAAAAAAGTAACATTCACTTTACATTTTCTCTATTAATGCAGAGTAATGGAAGTAATGCAAGCATATGGAGCACGTCGGAAATGGAACAGGACATCAATTTACTGTCTGTGTCTCGTCACGCCAGGCCGAATCCACTGTACACAGTTTATATCACTAATTATAACGGGTTCTCTTTGATTCTGTTGTGTGTTCAGTTCATGTCTTGTGAATCTTTGTATGGTATGACAGTCAAAACTGTTTTCTTTTGGTTTTTGCTTATTTTAATAGTCTAATGCAATCTAACGCAGTGACATTCCGACTTTTTAAGAGTTAGTTTACCATGAAATATATAATCTGTCATCATCATGTTGTTCTGAATTTGCATTTGCATGTTTTTTCTTTGAAACACAAAATAAGATATTTTGAAAAAGAGTTTGGCTTATATGAAAAACATTTCTCAAGATATCCTATTTCATTTTTTCTTTAGAGGAAAGAGAGTCATACAGGTTTGGAACAACAGTGTGACGTTTTTAGATAATTTTTTTCATTATAGCTTAGGTGTCCAAATGCATTTTGGGGCTGCATATTTAGAAATCTAAGCATTTCAGTATTAAACGCAAACCAAAGAAAGCACATATAGATGCACATTTACTCGTTAAATATTTAAAGAGAGCACAACTCCCTCTCCGCTCATCTGTCTTCTGTGATGTATGGAGCTCTGGCTCCTCTGTGCAGTGTTCTGGGGACAGAGACACTAAGCAGGCTGCCGTGGTTTAGTGAAGTCAGGCCCCCTGACAGACCGAATCTAACTGTGACTAATAATAAATACAGTTCAGTGATGCTCAGTGTGACAGAGAGGATGAAGCTTGAGTATTATTGATAAATAAGCAGTGAGTGCGGCTCAGTTTGATACAGTGAGACCTGCAGCTAACAGCTGTGTCCTGCTCCCTAAGGGGCAAAACAACCAGTTTATCCTGTGGATTTCATGTACAGAGACACTGACAGACTCGTACTGCAGTGTTCCAGTGTTTGAAGCTGCTGATGTCAGGGATCAAAGACTCCCTCCTCCCTCTTCAAACACACACACATATTCTCGCATCCTGCTGCTCTTAGATCCTCTGAGTCCCATCATAAGTGACTCTGATGGCATCTGGTCTGTTGTTCTGTTCCCAGAGGCTCTCTCTGTGTTTTCTGCTTTCTGTTTCCTCGTGCTGATTAATTCCAGTGATCTGCGAATGAGACTCGGTCTTTCCTCTGTTCTCCTTTTAAACATTAGGCCTGCTTCAGTGCATCAGGATGCCGAGGAGACCTTTCAGTAGGCAGACGAAGATTAATGCGTGTGTGTGTTTCTGGAGAGTGCAAAAGAGACAGCAGTGTAATGTATGTGTAAGTGTGTGTTACAGGAAGAATGCATGCATATATATCCCATTTCGAAGAGGGGAAAAAAGGAAGATTAGAAAAAACAATGAAAGATGAGAAGAACTGTAAGATTTTTTTTATTTCTTACTTTTTTTTAATGTGGCATAGAAAAAAAAAAGAAGAAAAACCCCTATAAATACCTGTTATTTAAATATTGTTTCATTTAAGGCACTCAAATAGTATTTAGTTCTAAGCGAGTTTGTTTACATTTTGCTGAAAATGTACTCTCAGGCTATCCAAGATGTAGATCAGTTTAAAAGACAGAGATTTGGAGAAATTTAGCATTGCATTGATTGCTCAAAAATGGATCCTTTGTAGTGAATGGGTGCCGTCAGATTTCAAATGGCTGATTAAAGCATAACAATAATCCAAATGTAATCCAAATATCTCCAGTTAGTCAGTGTCTTGTCAAGTGGAAGCATGCATTTTTGTTACAAACAAATCCATTATTTAGGCGTTTCAGCTTTAAACTGCCGCTTCTGACCATAATAATGGCTGCTCCAGAGGAAAAACTCCATTCCCTGTTGTTGTCTTGCATCAAAATACACTGAAAAATTAGTTTAGAAAAGTTTAGAAATGTTTTCACTTGTAAACGGTGCTTGATCTGTGCGTATTTATCTACTGATTCAGACATGACTCCCTGGAGAAAGCATTTATTTTAGAGGAAAGCAATGGATTTAAGGTAAAATTGTCTTTTTGATGATTATTACAAATACACATCTTTTTTAGTGATGTAGACTACTTCTCCAGCTCTCATTTTGATGGATCCACTAGTGAGCAAGGAAAGGAAGGAAAAGGACATGACAAGTGGCCAGATATGGTTTCCCAAACTAGGAATTTGTGCTCTGCAGTTAACCCATCCAAGTGCACACACACCAGTGAGAAGTGATCAACCACACACACCGTGAACACACACCCGGAGCAGTGGACAGCCATTGCTACAGGGGAGCAGTTGGGGGAACAGTGCCTTGCTCAAGGGTCTCACCTCAGTCATGGTATTGAAGGTGGAGAGAGTGCTGGTCATTCACTAACCCCACAATCCCTGCCGGACCTGGGACTCAAACCCACAACCTTTGAGTTACAGGTCTGACTCTCTATCCATTAGGCCAACAAACTCATCTACATCTTGAATGACCTTAGGGTGTCATAATATGCTATCAATAGCTCCCAAGCCACATCTATAAAATGCATAAGGTACACACTGCAGGTCAAAAACTGCTTTAAAAAAATTCAAACATTTGAAGTCACCGATCATAGTTAAGTTTTATGAACTGCACCACAATGTTTTAATTTAGAATGGATAATTAAGAATTTTCTTTGAGACTTGGTTTTCTGAGTTTGGGGGCATGCATGGATGAAACTTCTGTAATCACTACAAATGTCAGTTACTATTCGTTACAATTTTTCAATTTATAATAAAACTAAATTGCATGTACTAAATAGAATAGTATTGTACAATTATTATGGTACATAATTCCATTTACAGTACCATTTACAATTTTATTTACAGCATAAATAAAAGCATAGACATCAAAAACTCTTAGGTTAATGAATATATGAAGAATTTATTATATATATATATATAATAAAAAAACAAAAAATATCTCTCTTGATCTAACTATTGTAATTTTAATGCAACTGATTGAGTTTTCCTCAATTGGACAGTCACGTGTTTGATTTCTTGTTGTGTGCATCTATCTGTGCGAGGGGAAGTGCGCATACATCTGTAGGATGTGGAGTACTCCTCTCAGAGCTGATCTGAGCTTTAGTGCTCCTATCACTCAGCGAGAGGTCCACTTTAACCCCTTTCTTTTATTAATGGCCACCCAACACTGAGCTGCAATAAGGACATGAGAAACGGCAGAGAGGGGTAATTTGTCGTGAACACGGCCAAAGGTCGAGGAGTTCAGACAGGAGAATCTTCTGGGTGCTTCGGAGAGAGATGGTGGACGAGAGGAGGACATGGGGCCAAACCAAACATGCTCGGCTGTCTCTAACTCTCTCATTCGGCTCGAGGTGGATCTGGCTTACAGCCAGGACACATTAAGAGAGATGATGACAGACAGAGATAAATAACCGGGACATTAATCATAGGACGAGAGAAAGGCCAAACGAGTCAGTAGAGAAAGAAAAGTAAGAAAAGGTGTGAATGAGGCAGATGACAGGGAATCCTTCTACAGAATGATGGAGATCTGCTCCATCCAAGACAACAGAAGCTGAAACAACAACAAAAGGGCTTTTTTTAAGGCAATATCTGACAGTTTCGAACACTAAACAGTTCACATTGCAACGCAAGGAATTCAAGGTAGCGCAGCGAAAGTCGACCGAGAACCACAAGACCACCCACAGCTAGTGTTTGGGAGCGTTTCCTCAAACCTGCTACCAATTTTGCTCCTAATCTGCAGCCCTGACCACCTCTGGCTTTTCTGATGGTGTAATTCATGATTTCAGTGGAACGTGGAATCTGTCTGGCAGGACGCAGCAGCTCACAGTGTGATAAGCCGCACGCGTTGTGCTGCTCTCAGATATTGCTTCTTTTCAGAGACTTTGTGGTTTTCTGAGGAGCCTGTTGGTCTATGAATCTATTTCGTGAAGTTATTTTGAGATACTAAACTACAATATTGTGGTTCCAAACTTTGGTTCCAAACACAAAAAGGGGAATCCTGGCCACAGTGATGACTGTGAATGCACAAATCTTACCTGGATAAAAAATATATAATTCATGAATCATTTGCTTTTTTGGGTAGGCTGCACCTTCTGCATTGTGTTGGTGCAATTTTGATGTAAAATATGACAATAATTACAATTACATATGGGCCTCTCTCTCTCTCTCTCTCGATCTTTCTATATTTTTACCCATTGTGTGTGTATGTACTAATTCAAATTCAAATTTTCACACACAAATTTTCATACGCAGTACAATATGCAGTGAAATGCTTAGACAACTGCTCAGACCTTAAAATAAAAGACTATGAATGGCGAGTAAATATATGAAAAATAACGCAGAGTAAATTTAACTATGAGAGGATTAATGTTTTTTTTGGTTTACAGATGACATGGGTATGACAGAGGTATTACAATTTGAAGGTGGTTTCTGAGAACACTGCCTATGTCCTCTTAATTCAAAATTAAATATACTAAATGGTTTTTTTTTTTTTATTCACTTTTTTGGAAATTTAGCTTATACCCAGAACGATGACCAAACTGTTCTAAGATGCATAATATAGGGGGGAGGGAAATTAAGGGGTCAGAAATGTATAGCAACAGGTCGTCCGCATAAAGGGAAAGTTTATGAGTTTGTCCATGACGGATAATACCTTTAAATGCCTCACAACTACGGAGCCAGATAGCTAAAGGTTCAATAGCTATATTGAATAGCAGGGGTGAGAGTGGACATCCTTGGCGTGTACCCCGTTGGAGTAAGAACGGCTGCGAGCGAACACCATTGGTGTGTATTGAGGCAGTTGGAGCGGCATAAAGTAATCGAATCCAAGAAATAAATTTAGGGTCGAATCCAAATTTGTCCAGTGCAAAGAAGAGATATTCCCATTCCACCCTATCAAACGCCTTCTCTGCATCCAACGAAACTATAACCTCAGGAGTGTTGGCAGAAGGAGAGAAAAGAATATTAAGTAGTCTTCTAGTATTGAAAAAAGAATGCCTTCCATATGTGAAGCCAGTTTG
>JAUMHR010000063.1:12563508-12576882 GCA_032361145.1 Enteromius fasciolatus | reverse complement strand
GCAGAAGGAGAGAAAAGAATATTAAGTAGTCTTCTAGTATTGAAAAAAGAATGCCTTCCATATGTGAAGCCAGTTTGGTGTTTTTTTTTTAAATCTAAAAATGCAAAAACCAGTAAGGGTTAGGTTTAGGTGTAGGGTTGGTGTAGGGCGATAGAAAATATGGTTTGAACAGTATAAAAACCATTACGCCTGTGGAGAGTGCCCATAAACCACAAAATACCAACATGTGTGTGTGTGTGTGTGTATAAGTTGTCATTGTGGTGGAAATGACAACACAACTGAGAGACAATTACTATATAGTACACATTCATTTGCAATCTTCACTGTAAATTTAGAATGATTTATGTTAATTTCATAATTTTAGATTTTATAGTGATTAGACAATGATTACATTAAATTATTAAGTCTAAATAAGATTCTATAGTCTAAACAAGTCATTAAAAAAAAAAAAAATTATATAGCCATGATAAAAAGTTTTAATTTTAAGTTTTTAAGTTTTAATGTGACACAAATTATTATTTTAAACTTTTATTTGTAAATGTAAATATGTGAATTTTAGTAAAAGTCATGACATGCTCAAAGCTCTCTTTCCTAGGGCGCGGGGGATTCTTCTCAGGTCTGCTTTTTTGTGTTGTGCTTTAAATCTTTGCGATAGGCAGCATTCCATTAGGCTTTTCATCACCGTCTGTAATTATCCCATGTCAGAGCTCATTCCCACAGCAGCTGCGGCCATGTCCAGGATCCTCCTTGGGTTTGAAGTGCCCCTGTTTTATGTCTTATTGAGAGGTGGTTTGCATTGCCACTTGCAGGATGAGTACATTTCGCTGCATTTACACTGAATGCCTTCAGAAGCATGTCATCTGCCATTTTGACCCAAAATGCCACAGCCAGTCTTGCAGGAACGTGACATGGTAAGGGCCTTGTTTTGTTTCAGTACGCCATAGGGCTGAGGAGAGAACTGCAGTTCATTTATGTGATGGAAAAATCACGTTATAATGTGTTCAGCCTTGAGCTCACAGCCCAGTCACAGCTGTGATATTTGGAAAAACATTCACTATATTACATTTATGAAACAATTAAATACTACCATATTTAGAGAATCAAAATTGCCACTTGCATTGTTTTTGCTGTGCCAACAACTAAATGTTTTAAATATGCCAAAAAATGTTTATATATAGGCTATATGTATATTTTATTGTATTTTTTGCTAAACTAAATAGCAAGGTGCCTTTGACCAGTATGAATTCTGGGTCACCCCAAAGAGAAATCCTGGTTTTGTCTACCCAGAACCCATAACTGAACAAAAGCGTTCTCCCTTCAAATTTTTGTATATTTGTGTTGCATAAATTTGGTTTGCGTTAACGGGGCCACCCTGAAAAGTCCTGAGGCTCCCTACAATATGACCAGTACATCGCTTTTCTTATCTACAAACATCTTGGTCATGCACTCAACCAAAACCACATAGAGAATCCGAAATGTATTCTTTCATTCTCATGTACTGCTCGAACCATTCTCAGACTGAGATTTAAAACTTAAGTTGTGCTTGTTTTGGAGGCTTCGTATGTTTTTACTCTCACAAGCACTTGGACAGAAAACACCCCTCCTGCCTTCCACTCTCAAAAAAATAGCTTGTTGATATAACTTAATAAAATGATGACACCTATTTCCATTCATTTGAACTGATTTATTTGAACTTAAAGTAAGGTGAATGTACTGATGACTAAAATTCATGCTATTTTAATTAAACCAATTTCATTTGACATCTGTGAATGTTCCCTGAAAATAATTCACTCATATTAATTCAACCATTGCTGTTGCTTTAAGGACTGGTTTGTTTGGCTTTTTTTATGATGGTAACCTCAAAAATCAACATATAACTATATAACTGAACAACAAACTTTAAAAGGTTTTTTATTTTACTAAAAACACATGAAACAGCATTTAACTTCAACATTTATTCTCCTGATCTATGCATATGTAAAGCATGCTGGGAACTAGAAATCCACTGCCCAGTTTCAAAGTAAATGATTTGTGCAGGCCCAACACAAATGGTTTAAGTTAACTTAATATTTTACAAATGTGATTTAATTTAGCATAATAAAATTGAGTGCAAATGCCAACTAAGTAAAAACTAAAGATTTGTGTTGTTTTAGCTTTTTTAATTTAAGTAAACTGAGCAAATAACTAAAATAAATTTGTGCACATTCTGTCTTCAGCAATGTTCAGCATTTGTAAATCATGACAAAATGGAGCCCCAGAGTTTACATTAATGGCTCAGACCTCACTTTAGAGCACTTGATCGAGTGATATTAAGAGTTTCCTGTAAAATGATGTTTGGATCCATGATTTTTTCCCACACGCTCTCAGCTCTCAGAAGTCTGTGTGACTGTTCATCTCTACTGTACCAAGCTGGATTATAATGATCTCCCAGCTGCTCCGATGAGAGATTTGGATGCCAATAAGCATTCATTTAGAAAGTAAGGTCTCTCAGTGGTCATATATAATCCACGATTATTCATGATTTGCTACATTTTTTATTAGATTGAATTTCTGCTGTGAATCCATCATTGACTCACATCAATTACACAGTCAGTGTAACTTCCACTTTATTTAATCTAGTTTAGTGATTCTAAGGTCAGTTTAGTAGCAAAGCCCGAATCAGAGATCATAATTTAGCTCCTGTGTTTTAAGATGATCTTTTAAGACAACAAATATTCATTAGAGCAGTGAATCTCGACATATCATGCAAAAGTCAAATAGATGACATTATTCAGGAGCTGCAGTTTAAATAAAATTGTGTAATTTCAGCTTCACTCCCAAAGGGAGCATTTGAACCTTACATTGTTGTTTGTCAAGAATCTCTTGGATTTACCATTCTGGTCAGCATAAATCCATGCTCAGGCCCCAGGAAACCATCCAAAATGCACTACTAGTGCAATCTGTGAAATGTCTTGAGTTATCAGTTTAAGTTTGGCCTCAGGAAATCTACACATTTCCCATGAAGAGATTTACACCTCAGGAATCATTTCCATGTGTGAATAATGTGATCGAATAATGCTGAAAAATGCTGAAATGTTTTCCTTATACTGCTACATACCAAAATATTTCTCTAAACCCAGAGAAAAACTCTTTCTGTTTTGAAGAGTGTGTCAAAACACAGGGCTCCACCTCGGGGGAAAGACTTTACCATACGTCTGTACACACAGAACCCATGGCCAGGTCACTGCTCCAGAAGACCAAGCAATCAATCAAATTACCTGCTAAAATAAAGAATAATAAATAATTTGAAAAGATGTTTTTGTTCACTGCTCACTCAGCTTCTGTGCCAGCAGATTTGTATTCGTTCCACAGAAAGTGTTTTCTCTCAAGCTTTGAAAGCTCTTATGCAGTTACTCGGAGGAACGGTTCAGGCTGGGCTGAAAACACAAAGGTCACAGGTTTGATCTGAGGTATGGTGACCGAGAAAGTGGGGAATTACCACAGTCACAGGCCCTCTGTTATCATTGTGCCCTTTAGCCAAACAGTTATTCTCTGTGTATCAAGCAGCCTTCTACTGCATTTTTGTCATTGATTTTTAAAACACAAATTAATGACTATGCATGACATGTTTAGGAACCAAATAACTTTTTGGGGATAACAAAAGTAAAAAATAAAACGTGATGTTAAAATATTTCCAATATGTCATCCAAATATTTATTTATTTGTCCAATAGGACAATATACACATATTCAGAAATTTTGAACTTTGCACTGTGACATAAACTAAAGTTGTAATAGTTGCTTCTGCCTGTTTCAGCTTTCTATCAGAATTTGTTGACGTTAAAGCGATTGGCCAATCAAATCGAACGTAACGTTACGTTATCTTGAAGCGTCGCGTGGGACGTTCGTTTGACTTCTTGTGAACGATGATATAGTAAGATGATGGTAGATGTAAGTAGCTAAGCATTTAATATTTTACAAATGTTTACGATAAAAATGTCAAACGACCGATAGTAATACGTTCTGATACAAACTACTCGACTTTGTGGCGAATTTCGAAAGGAAATATGAATTTTTACAAGGCTACGTGATTCTGTTTCAAACTGCTAACGTACATTTCGTGAATATTTTGCAGTAAAACTGCTGCATTAAAAGAACAGATTCATTATGTCGAAGAACTGGACATTATGGCTCGTTATTGACATTACTGTTTGTTAACAAATCGTAGGTATGTTCTGCAATGTATGTTTATGCTGTAATGAACGTACTTGTATATTCAGGGGCCTGTTCCATAAAACAAGTTTACCAAATAAGCCAGGCTTATGGCAGATAGTCTGACTTATTTTAATACAAATGAACTGGCAATAAGTCAGACTAACTAAACTAAGCCTGGCTTATACTCTAATCTTGGTTTATGGAATAGGCCCCAGTTCACATACAGTTGTTTTGAACGGCTTAGACATTCTGGTGCCATCAGCCTGGCAGTGCTTGCAGTTGCTCAACCACTTACGAGGCTGGAAACTCTCTTTACTGTGAAATAACATGCATTTGTATCTCCCTTCCTTCTCTCTATCACAGAAAACAAACACGCAGGATAATAAATGAGAGAGAAGTTCTGTGTTTAAGTTGGACGGGATGTCTAGCACAAACGGTGGGAAAGGATGCTGGCTGCAGGTTTGTACTCGGAGCAGAGCTGAGGTGAGCAAAGCAGCACAACCGGAGAAATGCTTTACCTAATGCCAAACCACGAGATAAGATACAAGGGCTTTGCCATGAATTTCTATATACCTTTGGGAGTGTGCTGAGTGATATTTTGTCTCCAAGAGGAGGAAAAACAGGACAAAATAGAAAAAAATAAGGAGGTGAAACAATTTAATGTGATTGTAATCAAAGCATCACTTTGTTTAGCAGCTTGGCATTCTGTCGCTGATGTGGCACTGCATTGAAATGCATCATTAAAGCCATTAACTTTCATAATTTCCCCAATTTTCTTTATTTCAAATATAAACAGTCTCCAGCTTCTACAGCCAAGCTCTCAGAGACCTCCCGCTTCACAGGGAGCTATCAGATAAACGCTGGGATACCTTAGGGGCTTTCTGGCTGATCGGAACATACTCTAAATGATCCTGAAAAAGTCCTAATGGCAAACACAGGTGGGAAAAGCACGAGCCCATCAGAGCTGCTACCATTCTCACAAAGACAGCTAATGCTAAGAGAAAACATTCAAGGCAATCATGATGAAGTGGGAGAGAAATGCAGTGTGAGAGGAGTGTGTACATTCTTTGTGAAAGCAAGTAGTTGAATTGTACTGTAACAACTCCTAGAACGGTTAATTAGACAGTAAGTGAACTATGAAAGCAAAGTGGGCTATTGCTCTAATTCCAAAATCGTTCTGCTAATGAGCCTCACAAAAACAACCATCAGACTATTTTTCAATTACGTGAACCTGGTTGAGCTGTAGGTAAAATCTGAACAATGTCGTTTGTACAGCATGATATTTATTTGTTAGACCAGGAAAGCTCCCCCAAGCATTTCCTTTTTCTAATAGCAGTGAAAAAACACCCAGAATGTTTAACAGCTTATAATTAGCAGTACCACGCATATACTTAGGTAAATGAGAAATGCTATCAAAATTTTTATTATTTACATTCCTTTATTTTCATTGACTAAAGCCGAGTTCAGACTGCACGATTTTAGCCCTGATTTTGACTCGCCGACAGGTTTCGAGAAATCGCCAACAAATGGGAAGTTGGGTGAGGAGTTAAGAAGGTATAGAAGGTAATTATCTTTGTCCATAATCTTTTTTTCGTTGCAAATGAGCGCACATGCAATTTGTATGACAAGCTTATTTTGCTTGCAATTATTTTTAATAATAATCCCAGCCTCACGTGTGAACTCCGGTCTTGCACAGGTGATCTCGCGTTGTCTTCTCGTGTGTGTTTGGCAGTGAGACAAAGTTGTTGGCGATTCTTTCTATTGTAAAGTCAAGCAATGTGAAAGCCCCTACCACCGATCTATCATACAGTGTGAACACAGCAGCGACTGAATGATACCCCAGACAGTCACGCAGTATGAAAACATCTGTGACATGACTGCTTTGAAAATCGTGCAGTCTGAACTCGGCTTAAGGCACACAACTCCTTAAACCTTAATTTTTTATATATATATATATGTGTGTGTGTGTGTAGGCCTGAGCTTTATTTGTGCAGTTACACAATGTGTATAGTATACTTAGTATGGTATAGTATACTGTAGTATTACAATATTACAGATCAGCATTTTGCCATTGCAAATGCATAGTACCCAATGTACTGTATAATGAGAACAGAGATACTACTGTGCTTCTGTTTTAATGGATCTTTATTAAATACTCTGAGAACGTCTGTCCACTGATCATCAGTCGGAGAAGCGCAAATCAAATGCGGTGTCAATTGTTTCACACCTAACAGAAGAAAAGTGTAACAACAGCAGAATTTAGGCACAATAATGCAATCAAAAATAATTAGTACTCTTTGCACACATTTTCAGTCAAAGAAAGGGTTCAGTCTATATTATTTGATGTGATTTTTCAGTTAATAACCCAATTAGGTTGCATTAGTCTTAACCAGCATATGTGAACAGCACATGTAGTGTAGTTTAGAAATCTATAAACCTGAGCATGAGCTGAGCATGGGAACAGGATAGCCAAGGATGATTCGGGATTAATCTAAAATATATAAACGCACACAAATTGTTACTGTTGCAACAGAACTAACAATTTGCTAGTTGCATCTTTACAATTAGGATTTCAATGCACATGTGAATAAGAATGGCCAAAACAGCTCCCTCCTGTGGATGTAAGCATACATTTTGCATGCTTTAATAGTTGTCGATTTTGAAATAATAAAAGACATGTGACTTAAATTGGTTAGATTTCAGGTTGTGATGCCCACCATCACTTCACTGATATCCCACAGTTTCTTGGCCACCTCTTCATCTGTGGCCTTAGCTAATAGTTTCTCTTCATGACAGTTAGCAAAGCATTTTCCCTGAACGCCCTCCACATCTGGAGAGCAAGCCAGATAGATAGAAGTCTGTGCACCTTCCTCAGGAGACTTGAAGAAGGCCTGTGAAGCTAGGTTAAATAGTGGCTTCACCAGCAGTGGGATGTGGACATGCCTGCCCAGGTTAGTCCGCACAATCCCTGGGGTGAGAGCATTTACTGTCACTCCGGTCTCCTCGAGTCGGTGTGAGAGCTCCAGAGTGAACAGAAGATTGGCTAGTTTACTCCGTGCATAGGCAAAAGCTTTGTCATAGTTTTGCTCACTGTTCAGGTCGTCAAAGTTTATTTCACCGTACTTGTAGAGCTTGGAGGAGACTACAATGATTCGGCTAGGAGCAGAGCGTTTGAGGAGGTCCAGCAGAAGGTTAGTGAGCAGGAAGTGACCCAGATGATTGACCGCGAACTGCATCTCGAATTCCTCTTCGGATTTGGTGTATGGACACTGGTAGATTCCAGCATTGTTGATCAGGATGTCAATCCTTGACTCTTCCTGTTGGAGATACAACACATATGGCACATTTTAAAGTATTTTCTGAACATGAATGACAAGATAAAGTAATCAAAACTGGTGAAACTTTATTCTACGCTAATTTAGATACATTTCTCTTCTTATATTCTTTTCTTTATACACAAGATTTTAAAGAATGGGGTATTTATGAAACCACAGTAACAGCAAAACACAATGAAATCTTTAAAATGATCACATGTATCATTATAAGAATATGCATTATATTAGTTAATTCAAGATAATTGGGACATTCTTCCAGTCACCCCATTAGCCTAAATTTAGACCTTTTTGTTTTATTAAGTTTTAAAGTATAACATTTTAATGATATATAATTGAAGCAAGTTATATTTAACATTAATTAAAATAGCTGTTGGCCAACACAATGCTTTGGTGATTTCATATAAAACGTTTTTATATATTGTTTGGTGTTTTAATGTCATTGTTATCACAATCTACTGCGACATGCTTTCACAAAAGGTTAAAATGTGTTGTGTGGACCCGTGAAAATGTTTATTATGTTAAATAAAAACAATACAAAGGCAATACTACATTGTTTATATACTGATTATAAAATATATCTACCTAAAGTACATACTAAATGAAGCCCCCACCCCCAAGTATTACTTAAACAATTTTGCAAAAGGTTTTTTTCTTTTACTTTGTAGATTAAGGTTGCATGCTGCGCAACCACGTGCTCTTCCCAAACTTCTTGAGCGTGATGCATAAAAGCTCGTGACGTTCGTGTACAATTGTTTGCCTATGGGTATTGTGCACTTGATAACAGTTCTACCAAAGTGCGATACGGATGACTTAACGTATATTTGCTGGAGTGGTCTACATAGAAAGAAACAAACGCTCTGTGCTTGGTTTGGTGCTGCAGTACCTTCATTATCTCTTCGCAAAAAATACGGACAGATTTAAGCGACGCCAGGTCCACGAGTTTGATCACTAGTTCCCCTTGCTCTGGTCCGGCCTCCTGCTGTATCTCCTGGGCTGCTTTCTCCGCCCGTCCTCTGTCCCTACAAGCCATGATCACTCGGCCCTGACGGCGCAGGAGCTCCGTGGCCGTGGCTTTTCCAATACCACTGTTTGCCCCGGTCACGATAATAGTTTTGCCCCGCAGCATATCGACGCCTTGAGCCGAATGTTTAGAATGGGGAATTGCTTGACTGCTGATCCTTTCGGGGCCATCAACAACATCCAGTTCATGAGCAGGTTTGTAGGCGTAAACAATCACGCATGTGGGAAGTAACTGGAATGTTATTGAACTACATTACCCAGACGTCATAGCGGTTAAAACGCAATTCGTGTGTATTTTTATTTGCATGCAATGGAAACAAAATCACATGTATCCTACAGTTATAAAGGGATAACATAAAACAGATAAAATAGCCATTAAAGCAAAGAAAATTAATATATATTAAAGCTATAATTTAACCTTTATTATTAGAATAAGATGCCAAAATAGGACTATAACATTTGTCAAACGCATCATTTTTTTACCCCTCTTCTGTTCCTAAGGCCTTTATTTCTAGTCAAATCTGTATCTGAATTTGATAATAGTTCTACCAAAGTTGTTTGTAGGCGTAAACAATCACGCATGTGGGAAGTAACTGGAATGTTATTGAACTACATTACCCAGAAGTCGTAGCAAAAACGCAATTCATGTGTATTTTTATTTACATGCAATGGAAACAAAACCACATGTATCCTACAGTTATAAAGGAATAGCATAAAATAGATAAAATTACCATTAAAGCAGAGAAAATGATTTATATATATATATAAACATTTGTCAAACACATAATCCACCCCCCCCCCCCCTTCTGTTCCTTAGGCCTTTATTTTCAGTCAAATCTGTGTTTAGGACTACAAACAAAACATCTATATTAAATCACAAATCAAATAAGATCACATGTAATTTATCATCATAATGAATAAATCTAGTGTTTGACAGTCAACAACACATTTCAAAATGTACACACACCTTATGGTAAACACAAAGGGGTAAAACATTCTAAATACAATATACAAGTTTCTTCACACTTTTATCCTAGAGTTTCATTCAATTCATCATTGTGGCAAATCTGTCAGCAACACTGGTGGTGGACAACAAGCACAGGTCAGTGAAGTAAACTGCCAGAGTCTGAATATCTAAGTACAGCAGTGAAGAAGTTCCGACGAAACATCAAAATGTAGATAAAATCTGATTAATTTACTTTGAAGAATAACATCTTACACTAAAAATAAAATACAGTCAGTTGCAGTGTATGTTCCCTGAGATAGAATCACATATTCTAATTAAACATCTTAAAACATTGTAATGATCAAGGTATAAAGATAAATTGGTTGGTAAATTCAACATTGCACATTATTCTCTTTAAAAAAACACAAAAAGTGCTGCAGCATGTAGTTTAACCTCACAGTGCTGAAGAATTAGTACAATACATAATATACTAGAACATTCTGAGCACCGTAATGTCTTTGTATTTATGTTATAAATAGATCCAGCAATCTATTTATAATCTATTATCTGTATAGATCAAAGTTGAGTAGCTGTTGTATAGATGTAAGACACTGAATAGGTGTTGAGGTACCTAAAGTATTGGGGCATTTGATAATCATCAAATCTTTTCACTTTTTTTCTGCATGACTTGTATCTATGCGTTTCCCCTTATCATACTTCTGTCCAATCCCATAGGGTACATGAGCGGCGATTGTACCAAGCTCCTGGGCACCCTCGATGTGAAACATCTGATCATCAAAGAAGATGTGAGGCCTGATCTTCTGTAAGAGAGGCCCTTTAGGAGCCCCAGCCAAAAAGAGCGCCTCGTCTACCTCCAAACCCCAGCTCCGTAGGGTCTTCAGAACACGGGCTCCAGCGCTGGCAGCACTTCGAGCTGTCACCAGGTAAGTGCGAATAGGGCAGCTGATTCGTTGGTTTTTTGCATAGAACTTGCGCTGAAGTTTACCCAGTGCTTCCAGGAAACCTTTCAAGGGGCCCTAGGAGAAAATGATGCAGCGACAATCAAGTATAAAATTGACATTGAATGCTCCAAACTCAACATGATAGAGAAAATATTAGTAACAGTATTAATAATGAACATTAATAGTTAGTAATTATGTTACCCAGTCTTAGTTTACCTGAGCAAGAGGCTTGTTCTCAAACTCTTTCTCATGCCTGAAGAAAGTGTCCAATCCGTGTTCCTTTACAATAATCTCAGACTCGTCGGAAAACAAAACTGCATCTCCATCGAACGCTACACGCAATTGCGTGTCACTGAGCTCGTTCTCACTGTCACAGGTGAACATTGTAGCAGCTGCTATTCCTGTGAAAGTGGCCAGCAAATTTAGTTTCATGTTCTGATAATCTAAAGACTAATTTATCTTTTGCATTGATATAAAAATCCCAGTTAGATCACAATGCATATATTTGTTTTTTAAATACCTTCTTCGATAGCTTCTTGTACCTTCTTTGAATCTTTGGACAAGTAGAGGTTGGTCATGTAGGCCTTTAGGTAACCAATTGGACTCTCTCCAGCCGTCATGCAAAATCTCTCTATAGTTAGATCTGCAGAAAGAGAATGCACAGAATAATTATAGTAATGTATAGAATAATAATGTATAGTATGTAGAATGCAGTAAATATTGGTTGGTAAATGTTGGTCTATGTCTGTGTAGGATAAATATTTTAAAGAATGTAAAGATGATCACTATCTATCTATCTATCTATCTATCTATATATAAAATGCTTAACTGTAGGCAAGTAAATGGTCTCTGGTTGAAGAGTAGCTTAATTTCCATACCATAGTAATTAATGCTGTTGATGAGGCGAACTCCGACCTGGGCGTGATTATTAGTCATCAGCACAATATCAAACAGCTCCTCGCTGTCTGGGTATAGTTCTCTCAAACGAGCATTTACATTCATCAGGGCCTGTCGTTTAGAAAAACAAATTGAATACTAAAAGCATGGCCCTGGTTATCTAAGGATATCCATGTTAGGTAATACTGCTGTGAATAATGGTAGATTAGTGTAACAATACATGCTATTCAATCATAAACATTGGCTTGTTTGTTAGTGTTTGAGTCCTGCCCTGAAATAAAAAGGACTAAAGTCCATCCATGAACATTTGTTGCTCTACAAATATTTCATGAGATTTGCATCCGTGCAGATTGAATTGGCCCCAAATGGTTTAACCAGCTTATCAGACATGTGTCAGGTTCATGCTAAGAGTACCTGTGCTAAGGGTTGTTAGGTGTTGTGAGGTGCTGCTAAAGAATGCATCAGTTGGGTTCTGAACATTAATAAATCCTATTGGTTTTTTTCTATAGGGGAATTGATTTCGAATGTTAATCTAAAAAGCCTGCCCTACTGAGAGCTATGATGTTCTATATCGATGCTATATGGTATTTCTGCATAACATTTAAATAATCTTTTTTTAACAGCAGCATTGCTACATGTTGAAAAGCTATATTACTCAAGATTCTGCAAATAAATCCACCAAATTTACAAATCATGGCAAAAGAACTATTTAGAGTCAAAAGTTTTCATTTTTCTCTATCATTTATTATTTGATTGTCCTTATACAATGCTTGGGATCAAAGCCACAAAGCTGTACACAGTTCAAAAAAGTCTTAGTGATACAGACTTAAAATAAAAAAAATGTGGGAAATACTGAAAAGGTGGGGTGACCACTGTTGCACTCTATATTCAAGTGTCCAGTTGCATTACTTGTGGCATCAGGTTCCTGACAGGTGCTGATGGAGGTAGGGCTAGTGTTCAGATCGTTTTGTAATACAGTAGTACCATTTTACATTTTGTTTGAAACAAATCATTTTGCAGTGTTTAAACCGTTTGTTACCTTTACGAAAGGAAACGAGACCCCTGGGGTAAAAGGCTGGTCCTCCAGCTCCAGCTGGTGCGCGACGTACCTTTCCAGCCCCTCCTCTTCAAACACCTTCCTCTCCTTCACCATGTTAAACAGCGTTCGCGAGGACACCGCGATGGTTACGGCGTTGCTGGGTTTGGGCTGCAAGTTAAAAGCAAGCAAATGTTTACAACAGCTGTAGACGACAGTCAAGCTGCTCTATGTGGTCAGTTACCGGTATGTCAAGCGCTGCTGTCACTAGCGCAATGACGCACCATCGCTACCGCGACGCAGAACACGACGCGCTAGAACGCTCTCGCTTTCAGGATAGACGGCTGTCTTTGGTATAATATACGTTCTTTTCTGGCATTGTCGCTGGCATTGTAGATTGGGTACCGGATGCGGAAAACGCTGCTGTCATTTAAAGAATATACACAAACAGTCGCTTACCGGACGTGGCTTCTTCGTTGTTTTCGCGTTATCATATAATGCTTTGACAGCTGCCCAGTCTTTTTCTTCGCCGTTGTCGGAGTTGGACTGTCCTCCTCTCTCTGTGCCTTCAGGTTTGCTCATATTGATATGGTGGTAGGGAGACTGAATTGTTGTGTTCTCCGTCCGTTCGCTACTAGAGTTCAATTTCTCTTAGCATCAACACCACCGCGTGACGTCACCAGCCCTGGGCAAGTGTCATCGATTCAAAAAGCTGCATATATTAATAAACCAATATTTGCATCGCTCCAATTTCTTGTAATGGTATACAAGATACTTACTTTTATTTTGTCTGGGGACATATGCTTACATGGTAACTTAAAGTACATATCACAAATAGCCTAAATATGAAATAAGATAAAGGTTAGATGCTCATCAATCTGGAGCTATATTTGTGTAGAATTAAGTAATAGCTTGCCATTTATATCTTATTTACATCTACTATTTGTGTCTTGGTTTAAAAAGCCTTGTCCTGAGAGCAAACATA
>JAUMHR010000063.1:12530925-12547057 GCA_032361145.1 Enteromius fasciolatus | reverse complement strand
ATCCACTCGTTATTAGTGTGACCTTTTAGCATGCAAATGAAAGGGAAAACTTCAAGATATCGGCCCTAAAAATCGGCCAAAAAAATCGGCAGCACGTATCGGCCATCGGCTGACCCTGACCTCTAAACATCGGCATCGGTTATAAAAAAACCCATATCGGTCGATCTCTATTTTCAATTATGCTTTAATTATAATATAATGAAAAAAAGATTACTACACACTATCATGAAAATCTTTAAAAATGGGATGTTTTGGCAAACTGATAGAAAAGTAGAGTTAGCTGTGGACCTTTATGCTCATGTTTTCTCTTTCTCTCTAAAAAAAGGCAAGTTTTCTTACAGACGACATGATACAAACCTCATAAAAATGTGATTTTTTTTTCAGCTTTTTGTTACAAATATTGCTTTTTCATGAATCTTACTGAACATTCAATCGCAGTTGTGTAAATCATCAAAAAAGCTGGCAGGGAAATAGTTAAAGTATTTAAAAATAAATGTATAAAAAGTGTAAATAAAGTGCATAATCAGTAAGTTGAATTTGAATAAGAATAAGAAAACTGTTGTCACTTACTTTGAGAACCACTACCTTACCACCTCATGCTCCGTTCACACCAGCAGACTTCTGTCGCTGCATGTCGCTAGAGGTTGGCGATGAGGTCGCTAGTGGGCGTTCTCATTTCTGGTTTCGTAGTAACGTTGACAGCGAATAGGTTTCTTGCCGCTAAATACAAACATTTTGGAGGCAAATGACTAAATATAAAATAAATATACACCGAGTCCATACATACAAACAAAAATGAATGAGAAACAGAGAGTACTTTTTTCCATTGCGTATGTTTATGTTGATCTATGGCAAAAACGCAAACGCCGTCATCACTATTCCTATTGGCTGTAGCTCCCGAAAGGCGCTCTTCATTTGCATAAAGTTGAGAGATTCTGAACTTTGTTCCGTCGCTGGACACGCCCACATCCGGTCGCCAACGGTCACTCACGGCCGCTGTCGCTCTTGTTGCCGGAAATCGCCAGCTCTCCATTGAAATGAATGGGATCGCATCTCTTTGTCGCTGCATGTAGTGTGAACGGGGCTTCAGATTCTAAAAAATGACTGACCAAGAACTGACATTAGTCTTTACCCATCATGCTTTGCTCTGTCCTGATTGCATATAGAAATGACTATGTAGAAACAGTATCATGAACCAGGAATTGAATTACACTGAATTAATTCTTTTCTTTCCTCATCTCAGCTGGACAAAATCACGGGATATGAAAATACTAAGCTGTGGCATCAATGTTTTGCTTGTCTGGGCTTTATTTAAAAGATGAAGGGGAAAAGATTTCAAGAGGACCCTACAGCGAGAGAAAGTTAAATGAGATATTACATCACTGCCCCCTAGAGGGGATAGCGTCAAAGACATAGAATGAAGTATTCTGAAAGCTTATAATTTCAGTTGGTTCTCCCTGTAGCCATTCAACAACTCATATATTGCACAATCATTTCTGCAGTGGGTGGTTGGTGAACCGTACCTTTAATCTAAACTGGATAAAAATGTACCATGAACAGCTCTGGCGTCTGCCGTTTCCTCATAACCAGCTTTCACATTATTGCTGCTGCAGTTTAGAGAAATTTTATGATTAGTCATGGATTCATGCTTTCTTCTTCTCAATGAAAAGAAATCCCACCCGGCAGTCTGTTAAATGTACTCTAAAAAGCAGTGGATAGATCTTAATCTGCTCACCCTTGTGGTTGCCACCCTGAAATTATCAGAGCAGATCTTAGTTTCCATAGTTTGTCTCAGCCTGGTGTGGTGGAGAGTTAATTAAACTGAAACGCTCACTGTTGTGAGTAAAAAAACGTGTTTATACAGCCTCTTTTGGTTTCTGCTTCTGCATCACCTAGACGTTTTTGTGCATGTGTGGTGGTCGGTGACTAATAGAAGCTGTTCTATAAACTTGACTACATTTTTCAGTAGCCATCAACATAAATGTATTTTTGTCAGCAATGTTCTTTAACAAGATGCACACAGTTCAGTTTATTAACTGCCAGAGCACCAAAAGTTATGGACTGCAGCTTTAAGAAACCACTACAAAAACTACAACTTCTGAGTCTTAATTTGCTGCTTATTAATAGTTAGTAAGTTAGTTGTTAAATTTAGGTATTGTGTTAAGATTAGAGGTGTAGAATATTTGTTTTATGAGTACTAATAAGTACGGCCAATATGTTAATGGTAGGGATTCCAATTAACAACTAATCATGAGAATTGGTCCCTAGACTGAAGTGCCCTCATGCATCAGTCAAAGTGCTTCATGTAGTTTATTTCATAAAAGACATCTGGTATCTTTGTCTTTTTCGTATGTTTTTGCTTCAAATCAAAGTTTGTAATGTTGTGATTCAGCTCAGATTTGTTCATGACTTAACTCTTTGTTGAAGATAACATTCCTTAGGAAGAAACTAATAGGGAAAATTAGTTCAAGTGATTCATGAGTAGCAGTGAATTGGTATTTTTGGATGGTTCTTGTTTATTATAAACCTTTTTTAAAAAATTATCATTTGATTAGGATCCCTAAGGCATTTGGCATCACCATTTTGTAGTTTTGGGTCTAAATGCAACTTTTCTAAATCTTTTCAACCCTTAAAGTGGAGTGTTTTTCTTTTTTAATTTTTATTCTTTTTAATTCAGTTATTCTAATTGATTTCCTCATTGTTTTTATGTCAGATAAACGCTGCTTTCAATATTTGATTTGATATTTATATAGTTCATTTAAAAGATATCACTCTTTTAAATAGGTTTGTGTGATTACAGCAGCCTTTCTTTCTTAACTTTCACCTACTTTCTGTTTTTTGGTTAGTGAGTGCTCTGCTTACTGATAGAGATGTCCAAATACAGAATAGTGAGGAAGCTCTTTGTTTGATAAAACCGGACATTACACAGCTCTGTTTGGTGGAGCGTGCAGCCCGTCTTAATCAAAGCCCGTCTCGCTTGTGAAAGTGTGCTGTAAACGGTCGAAACACAGACCATCCATCCACTGGTTGAAGCACACACCTGCTTACCGATTCTCTCTCGTAAACCTCCGACCGCAGGCATAGTTTACCACTCCAATCTTCTTCTGCTTTATCCTCTTTTCCGGTGTCCCTGCAAACATGCATCTCTCTGTGTGTGTGTGTGTGTGTGTGTGTGTGCCAGGTTTAGGGAAACATGGAGAAGAACACACAGGATCTGGCTTTGATCTGACGCAGATGGTCCTTCTGGCCCACTGCAGAGGAGTTTTACAGCTAAGACATCTCACACACACTCAATGTTTCCTTCCTGCATTTCCGGAGCTATTGCTTTTCTTCGAGTGATGAGCAAAGATGTGACATGTCATCACTGCCGTGGCCAAGGCGACCGAGGCATCCACAAGGGCAACCTGCTCGAAAAATGGAAACATTTAAAATGATAAATCACACTTGTTTAAGGAACAACGGGATCAATTTGGATTGTTTGCTTTTGGTGGGGGCCAAAGTCCTGGAAAGTCCTTCTGAAGCACTCAGATTTTCTGTGAACTTGGTAATGCAACTCAACAAAATGGCATTCGAACAAACCCGGCTGAAAGCATATAATGTGTTTTCCTTTTCCCCCGCCTAAATAGCTTGAGAACCTGTAAAGATGTTTGTTCTGAAAACACAGAGGTGGAATGCACCGTTAAAACAACAGTATTCGCGAGCCTTTGAGTCACTTTTGGTATTTGGTTTTCAGTGTAACATGACAGAGGGTTGTTATCGAGTCTGTAAATCCCTTTGAAATATGTTTAGGAGTCGTAGGGTCCTGCAGGGGGGCTAAACAGCGTACACAGACAGAGAGAGTCACTGCCAAATAAGCATTGCTACCTCACACTGATATATGGCCCTCCATTTCAAATCTATCCCAAAATAGACTTAAGAAGGAGAGATTGTTAAGGCTCGCACGACCGCAAGAGTCCGAGGCAAAATTGAGCAAATGATGAAAATACACAGCATTCCATCCTTTCACAAACCCATCGGTCTGTTTGAGCGGTTTCACACAATTACAGACATATTAGAGATATTTGGGATCCGAGAGTCTTGTAATGGTTTTCCCTGTGGTTGTGATTAAAGGTAAAGAGGCCAGGCAGAGGTCGGCCATTTTGAGATGGTAATGTGGGGTTGAAAGTTGACCTTTGACAGCGATGGCGTAGTTTATGTTTGGTTCAGCCGCTCTCTGATTGAGACCCAGTTCAGAGAGAGTGCACCAGTTTTTGTTGTCGCAGTTTGTTTGATGAACGATAACGGAGAGGGAGAACGAAATGAGGAGTGAATATTATAAGTTGAGGCAAAAGGCCACATGATGGGGAGAAAATATTTTACCTTATAACCTACAGTATTTATTTACATCATTTCTTTTTAGATTTAGTATTGATAGGCGTAGGTTATGTATAAAGCCTGTGTCTGCATCAAGAGGAACAAATATAAAGGTAATTATATCTTGTACTGTGAAAAATCTTGGTACAATTGCTTGCCTTGTTGGGAGTTAAATGTCACAATCTGAAGAAATATTTGTTTGTAAAATGTTTTATTTTTGTTTTTTTTCTGATGATAATTGTTACATTTAATTTTATTGTGATTTGTCACTTTTACAGTTTTTAATTTCCTGTTTAATTTGTACAATACTTCATTTATCCGATAAACTTTATTTCACAGTTGCCTGTTGTTAATCAGAGGTAGAAACATTGATGTTTGTTTTCATTTTATTTCATCCCTTAGCAAGATATTTTTGAAAACTGCATTGTACACTCCCATTCAAAAGTGTGGAGTCAGTAAAGTTTTTATATATTTATTTTTCATTCAAAAAGACTGCATTTAATTAATCAAAAGTGACAGCAAAACATTTATAATGTTCTAAACTATTTGTATTTCAAACAAATGCGGTTCAATGAACTTTCTCTTCATCAGTGAAAGAATAAAGAAATGTGTCAGTTTCCACAAAACTATTAAGCAATGACCACGACCACAGCGTTGATAATAATAAGAAATATTTATTATGCACAAAATCAGCATATTAGAATTATTTCTAAAGGATGACATGATACTGGAGTAGTAGCTGCTTGAAATCCAACTTTGCGTCAAGCAAATTATTAATTTTACATTATATTAAAAGCCTATTTCAAATGACGGTTGTTTATAGTACAGTTACAGTTGTTGCTGTATATGTCAATCAAGGCTGTATTTTTTTGAGTATAAGACACTACTTTCAACATTTGTATTTCTTTTATACACCCACTTCAAATCAATAATGCACATCTTATATCTAATCAAATTTTTTCAACTTGATGTTTTTGGTTCTATTTGAGATTAAAAATTCCATTACATATTACGCAGCAGATGTTGGGATTCTGATGAAAAATAAAGTCATAATGAAATGGAAAACTCTTCCACACACACACACAGATGCTTGCACAGGCAGCTGTGTTGCGCCTGATGCCGTGTTGTTTGATTTCTTCCGCCTCCCTGATGCGGAGACTGGGAGGTCACCAGCTGCAGACCACACCAAGGTGCATTCACACTGACGCCATTTGCCTTTGAGTTACTACCTCAAACAAGTGTCACTAGCAAAAACTAAACAGTAAGACTGGTCGTACCCTCCAAGGGTCAGAACCCTAATGAACGTGTCCGTTTCCTCCTATTAACACGCAGACAAAGGCAAGACCTAACAAATCACATCTGTATCAAACACACATGCTCTCTTTTCCTCCATATTTGTTCTGTCTTTTCTTCTTCTGCCAGTTGGACAGTCTTCAGCGTACAGAAAGCCTTCAGTTATTTGAGTTGCTTGTGAGGGTTTTCCAACTCTTAAAGCTGGAGCCGCATTCACGTAGCATCTGCTTACAGTGTCCTCAACCTCTACCCATCTGACCCATGTGAAGTTCATCATCTGGAGTGCCTTGTACAAGTTGCATCTCACTTTCCTTTATTAAGTCAGTCACTGATTGTTCTTTACTCTTTGGAAGGTTCTTTTTCAGATCTTGAGCAATCAGGTCTTTAGTATATGACCTCTCACCAAGCAGAGCTCGTTCTGTCCTTCTAAACAGGCCCTGTTCTCCTTTCAAATTAATTGTAGCTTTCTTTTGTACTTTGATTTGAACGTCTGTGCATCCATGGAATTATTTTTCTAATAGCAAACACTTGTTAGTTCTTGTGGCTGAGATTCATCCACAAATCATAGTCCGAGACGCTTTAATCATTGGGTTAACTTAATTAAATGGCAGCGTAGGACAAACATGTTATCAAAAACGTATCTGGACGCTATCATATATGTGTATGTTTCGATTTATACCTTTTTAAGGTGTTCAATTTTTACAATTGTAACCTATGCTATATTTATACGAAGCATATGTTGACAGAATGATTCATTTTTAGCAGAAAATTTGTTGAAAATGAAAATAAACTGAATTGTTCTTGAGAAATTAATCTTTGTCTTATGGAAGAAAAGCGGCTGGACACACCAAATGCAACTGAATAACAAAGTTTTTGACAGTAATATGGAGGATGCATGATTTGTAGCCTTCTTTGCTACAGATTTCCCACATTTATTTGATAAATGGCTGCAGCTGCATTCTTTATAATATGTGGTGATCAATTTTTTTGATTTTAAAAGTTGTATAATCTCATGGGACAGGTGTAGTAAACAGGATAATAAGTGTTTTGAAATGATTTTTAAAAGGTCCTTACCAGCAAGTACAAAAAGACCTTTATAAGCTTGTTTATTTTTAGGTTGAGGACACAACTGTTTTCACCACTGGAAATAAAAAAAGTTACTTAAGCACCAAATCAGCATATGATTTCTGAAGTATTATGTTACCCTGAAGACTGGATTAATGGCTACTGAAACTTCTGTCTTTCTGTTACAGAAGTAAGATAAAATAGAAAATTGTAATATTTCACGATGTTACTGTTTAACTGTATCAAATAAATGCAGACTTGGTGAGCATAGCAGACTTCTTTCAAAAATCGATCATGAACTTTTGAACCGTTGCGTTTGTTTTTCAGTTCAGTTTTTCCATGAGTGATTTGTCTTATTAGAAATACTGTAAGCCTTTGAGATGTTTTTCTCTCAAACAACACTACAACATTTTTCGAATTGGAGTTCGTAACCATGTTTTTGGAGACATTGTGAAAAACAAAGGCATTGTGTGTGAATCACACCATTTTGTTTTTGCCTGGTAAAGGAACAGAAAAGTGGAGCTGAAGCAAACGATCCTGCCATGGCACTCTGAGTGAACCCATCACGACCGTTCCTTTACGGGATCTGACAGGCCGTGGCTCGGCTCTCAGATTCTTCTTTTCCATCTCCCCATCATGACAGCCAAGCAGGGAGGCCCTTCGTTCGCCTCCTTCACACGGTGACTCATTCTAACCTTGATACGCTGGGCCAATTCCCCAGGCTCTGGGCTTTCCCCTGACGGGAGAAGCCAGCGGTGTGAGTCGTAGATTCTGTGGGTTCTGCCAAAATAGCGAAGATCCTTTTGGGTTTTAGAACCAAAACGATGAATCTGGTTATGTAAGACTGCTAGAAGTGATATAGTTGTTTTGGGCCCTTTGAGTAGTTGCAAAGCTCATGATGTAGCCTGACAAATTCATTACGTTATAACAAGAATGTCGTCTAAACATAAATAAAGCAGTCTGACCCTGAACTTTGAACCTGAAGGCGGCGACTCCTTTGCTCCACTGAAAATATACAAAACGTTTGAAGTGCCTGGCGGGAAATTTGATAAGAAGTTGGCGTAAGGAGCGGGAGTCTGTGGGAGTGTGTGAAAGCACGTTGAGGCTAAATGCATCCACTTCAGACCAAATAACTACCACTAGCCATTAGACCTGAGATGTCTGAAGTGTGAGAGAAAATCTCGACTGCTGGTCATCCATCCAGAGGTGTGGGACAGACGGAGGCCATCTGGTTCATAACCGGGGCTACCATAATAATGTCCTGTGTGTTTAGATGGATTAATGTGAGCTGGAGTGCTCAGTATACATTAACTGTTGACATGAACTATCTGTTCTCAGGAAAACTGAGCAGTAGGTTAGCTCAGAGATTTAGGATTGTATTTAAACGTAACACTACTTTACAATAGTAGAGTATTTTCCCATTATTCATTTTCTTTAAAAAAAAGAAAAATAGACTTTAATATATATATATATAAAAATCTTATTTTAGTGATTTCTTACTAAATTAAACTAATGTCTTTTTAAGTAATTTGTGTATTTATTCATTATTTTGAAATGCAAATTATAATGATTTATACACAAATACAATTGTAAAATGGTAAATGCTTTCAAATAGATGTAATATATGCATTACCCATTAAAAATATTCAATGAGGAAATGCGTTAGTATTAGGAAATACATTAGTTGCCATATACTGTAGCAATAAAACAGTTTTGTCGTGGTACATTGTTATCATGTGTTTTTTTTTTTTTAAATTGTCTTTTAAACTAAGTTAGGTAAAGTTGATCAAACACCTGCATTATTTATCATAGATTATCAGAGATGCAGAATTAATGTCATGATGGAAAAAAAACATACTAGCAAGGATCAGCCCTTTAAGTGTCATGTTACTTAAAAACAGCAAATTATTAATTACTTTAAAGACTGAAAAGAGACATTTTATTTCAGACAAATATTTTTTTTTTCAAAAAAATTTTTTTAAAAGTGAAAATGAACAACAATGTGATAAGTATATTGTAATCATTCAGGTTCCAGTTAGTTCACCCATTTGCGAGTTCATGATCCAGGTTTGAAAAAATGTAATGTATTGTGTAAAGTGGTGTGGTCCACTCTTCCTGGTGCATCAGAGTGAGATTTGGTTTAAATGAAAATAATATCTTAAAGATGACAAGATCTTGCCCAGATGTGAGTACACAGTTAGACGCTTGTAAATGCTTTAAATCATAGACTTAGTCACTCTGGACCTGAAGAGACATAAATCAAATGTAACCAAGGAGCAAGTTTAGCAAGCACACCAAAGACAAGGTTTACCAAGCTCCAAGTGGAAAGAACATTAGAAAGAGTGATGTTGTTTATGTACACTGTGAGCCGGTGTGTGTAAATGAATTGAGATTCTGTCGCCGGCGAGTTTCTCATCTGACTAGAGGGGTGATTGTTGCTGTTTTCATTTCCATAAAGCACTAGTGTGAAGGGGAACGCATGTGGGTAAATGAATCTGTTAAGATGGATATTCTGCTTGGCTTTACCGCTCGGACTTCTATAGCATTATGTTTCTGTCCACAAATGTTCCTCATTTTCTTGGCAGCGAGCGAGGAAACAATGTGCTTGACTGCTTCAGAAGAGGTGGGGGAGAAAGTACATAACTCTGCTGCGACCGTTGCGGTGTTGTTCTAGGTAATTGCAATTTCGCGGCTTTAGAAAAATACAATCACTGTAATTGCAAAATTAAAAAATAGCAATATTTTAATTGCTTCCAGGCGGTTAGAGATGGAGTGATATTTCAGCTGCCTCCGTCTCGACGCACAAAGTGCTAGACATATGTTGAGGTGTTGTAATTCTGCCACCTAGCTTGACTTCAGCTGAACCCTCATTCAACCAACCCATGTTAGGAGCGTTCATGGAAACTGCCACATTGCATGCTCAATCGCGTCTTTACCATGTTTCTGTGTTTGAGACAAATTTGCTTATCTGATTCTTCGGTGGAGGCCTGGAAGTGTAAGGGAGGCATTTTTGTGTTGCATGAGCAGCAGCTTGACATGAGGCATTTGGTCTGGATGTAAGAAATATAATGCTGTAGGTCAGGGGTGGCCAGTCCTGTTCCTGGAGATCTACCTTCCTGCAAAGTTCAGCTCCAAAGCCTAAACGCATCTGAACCAGCTAATTAAACACTAGAAACACTTGATATTTTTGTGTTCAAACAGAGTTGCAACTGAACTCTCTAGAAACAGGATTTGAAAACGAGACACCTGAAGGTAACTGGGTGAAGATGATCTGACACTCTTAAAGGGATAGTTTCAAATTTTGAAACAGTTGTAGTCTGTCAAACATATAATGGTCGGTATAGTGAACTTTCTCTACTGTATGAGAGGGAAAAAAACATGCACAAATTCTACAGTTTGACTCTTTTGGTTGATTTTTGGTTCAGTTAAATGTTCTTTAAAGAACCATCTCTTTCTTACTTTTTTAGAATCTGAAGAACAAAAGATTGCCACAAAGAACCTTTTGTGAAGCAGAGATGTTAAATGTTCTTTATGGTACCATTTAGACAAAAAGTTTTTCTATAGTACAGTATGTGAAGGACATTTATTTTTAAGCGTGTAGGTGGTTTAGAATTAGGATGAAGGACCAGATGGAAAAATGCCTCAAACCCATCAAGATCTGGGAGAACAACAAACCAGTTTAGGCTGGTTTAAGAAGTTTTTAATTCATTTATTTTTTTAGCAGGAATGGGGGGACTGACATTTTGAGCTACAGTATACCAATTTTCTAGTTGCTAATATAATTTGGGAATACTGATATATAAACCTTGTGACAAAAAGTCCAGTCTTGATGTCAACAAATTTTCATTATGCTGAAAAATTCAAGTATAAACACGCATTTCTTTTAGAACAAAACTATCAAATGGAGGGAATGAGAAGAACAGTGAGATGTTGAAGTATAACGTTGCCTGGCTACTGTTCAGAAGACGTCCGCTGCAACAGCTTGGCCATGTAATAACATGCGTCAACGATATTTAAAACAACGGCGCTGCTACCGCTGCTGATGAGCTCTCTTGTCCTCAGCATGTTTACACCAGCCAGACTGTTCCCGCTCATTTCGGCCTCACGATTCATGAGAGGAACCAACACATTTTTCATGGAGCCCTCTGAGTTCATATAAACGCCGTGGATGTTTGGAGAGCGCTGGAGGAAGAGGTCTTCCTAAGATCCTTTAAATCCAGGGAATTAGGAATACTTGCAGCTGACACTGTGGAATCTCACACTTTATATGTTTGTAGTCAGAGATTACTTTGGCCTTTTAAAAGCAGAAGTTATATTTGCACAAGCAAACGAGCTGTTAAAACAATCCTGACTGTAAGAGGTAACGTTTTTTTGCTTATATTAAAAAGTTGGTTATATTTATATATGAACCATGCAAAAAAAACCAAGACAACCTAAAGCAGAGAAAGCCCTTGGCTTTAGCAGATCTAAATGGGATTTATATCTCTGCTAAACTGTAGACAGGAAGCATAAAGCCAAGTTAGACAGTTGTACGTACTGTAGTCTTAAGACACAATTGACAACCACCATCAAAGTGTCTCCAAAAAGTGAAAATAATACTCAAGGACTAAGTCTGTCGGAACAAAATCAGCCTTCCTCTTTAAACCAGAGAGAGAGAGTGACAGTGACGGACTCCGATCAAGACCGACTCACATCTGAAACACATTTGGCACATCTTTTATCCTATAAAACTGTAAGAGTTCAGCTAGTAAACCATCACTCCTTAGTGATGCTCTGTGGAAACGTATCTCCCCTACCAGGCAAAGCTGAGGGACAGAAGCCACATATACAGCTCCTGTTTAGCTGCAGGTTTGTATTTAATTACTCTAAAATATGGCAAACTGGGAAAGGCACATCCAGAAATACTGAAAATATATTTATGATTTATTACATTTCACTATGCTTATACAATACTCCAGTCCGTCAATTAATGTCTTGTGAAGCAAGAAGCTGCATGTTTACAATAAATTAAATCCACAGAGATGCTCTTAACAATTAAAACTTTCAGCTTTCCTCTATCCATATTAATGATTTCTCTACTGAAAACATCTTGTCTTAATCAGTTGAGAAATATGCACAGATCAAGCACCACTTATAAAAAAAAACAGTTCAGAATGATTCTAAGAGGAGGAAGCATTATAATGGATAATGGGCCAGAAGCGGCAGTTTAAAGTACAATGTCTTAATGATGGATTTGTTTCTTGCAAACATGCAGGTTTTTGCTTAACAAGACATTAGTTGATCAACTAGAGTAGTTTGAATAACGGATTATTGTGTCAGATGTTTAAACTCAATTTGACGGCATCCATTCACTGCAGAGGATCCTTGGTAAGTGATGTAATACTAAATTTCTAGTTCAGAGAAAGCGTCCATTCTTCAGGTCAAGCTCAGCCGCCCTGTGGTTTGGAAGGCATGTATTAGTTTGTAATGTGAATGTTAGCGTTTGATGAGCCACTGTCTCATGGTTTGGTGCCCATGTCAAACTCATTCTTCTGATCCTGGGTGCGAGTGTCTCGACTGGTTTACTCCAGATTCTGGCCTGTCCTTTTCACTTTTCCAAGTGGGAACATGATCCTTAATTAGAAGCAGCAGGCGTTAAACTCATGCTCAGGCGCTAGCAAAAACATTGCTAATCTTAGCTGGAACTTTAGATGTTAAGAATTGCGTTTGGAACGCAATGGCGGTTTTTGTCTTTCATAGGCCACTCTTTTCACATCATGTTGGTGTAAACTGTTCTCAAAAATGAGGTAAATCATGTCACACACAAGCGCCAGTTCAAGGTCATCATATCTGAACAATGCTCTTCAGAATAAACCCCTAAATAAATAAAAGTAATGATTGCTTGCTGCTTGAAGGCATTGTTTCTGTAAACACAAGGATTTTGGAAACCCCCTTCCCCTTAGCAGACAAGTTAACAGCTCATCGCCATTTTTTAATATGCATGGCCATGCATTGTTTTTTCTTATCTCTGAAGCAATAGATATGACAAGGTCGTTCAGAATGAAACAACTGACTCCCTTTTAATAAATGATGTGGAGTTTTAATTGGAAATTGGTGTGAATGGAAGAGGAATTTACTTGTAATTTAGAAATGTTTACCTATCATCCCTGTAAGGTATACAGTATAAACCTAGTTAAGAAAAATGCATTTATTTAGATTCTTTCCTACAATCAAATTCAAATTGGCCATCCTATTCGCTACGGTATTTTCATTTAAATTAAGTTTTTAGAAATGAAAACCATTATTAGTTCATAGATAGATAGATAGAAAGGTGGATAGAAGGATGGATGGATAGAAAATGAGAGAGCCAGATTGGGATGTTTATGTAGGAGTGCACTCTGATGTATTTTCTTAGGGAGCCTGACAGTCTCAAACCATCTTTTCTTCCATAAGTCAAACTAAAATGAGCTGGTGTTTATGTAAAGCGTTTATTCCACCTGTTCACCATTTCACAACTGAGAACAATTAAAACTACAGAGGGAAACGAACTCTGCAAACACATGTGGACATCAGCAGCAGGCACATGAATAAGAGGCTTCCAAAAACAAAATAGTCTTCTTTACAAGAAGTTATATTTACTCTGAAAACAAAGTCAACAAATATTTTGGTGGATGGTGAACTTGCAGGGCCTTACTCAAAACGCTGAACAAATTATGATCAACTGGAAACAGCTGGTTGCCACGACATCTACGCAGAACCAGCCACATCCAGATATTTCCGTTCATTTCCCTGCGCACAACACACTGCAGGCAATTAAAACGACCGATCTGAGTGAGGAAAATACGAACACACTGAGAAAACAACACATCCATCATCTCTAATAGAGCTCATTACACATACCAAGACCACAACCTTCACAAAAGCAAGAGAACTTGTCATATATTTCACATTCATATAGGGAAACTATAACGCGTATTCCAGTTGAAACTACTATGGGTTTCTCGTAATAAGTAGTATTTTCATGAATTTTCATGTTAAAATTGTTAATTTCTCTTATAAACGTAAGAAATGAACTTGTTTACTTCATTTGTACACTACTTCAAGAATGTTTACTTCCTTTTTTGCTATTTTAAATATGTACGTCTTTCCTTTTTCTATGAACATAAAATAAATTTTTTTGCTGCAAAAAAGAATGGTCTCCACATTTTCTTAGCGAGTCAAAGAGGAAAATGTCTCTGTTGTGAGTTTCGCAGAATGTGATGACGGCTCCTGATTCAGCTGAGTTGATTAAAGCGAAAAGCGGAGTTTTTGAATTTGACGGCAACGCGTCTGGGGGCCACATGCCGTGAGCACGTAACTTTTTCGACTCATCACTGTCTTTTGTGTTTTTCTTCTGTTCCACTCTGAGCTCCCCAAAATTTCCCTCTCTTTTCTTATAGCTGCCCATCGGCAAGCACTCGCCCTACTTCAAAGATCTTCTGTGTATGTTTTCTTAATCCTTGCTCTCCATGGAACCGTTGTTTTCTCTGCCGTTGCAGCCGGGGGTGTTCGGGGGGTTGGTATGGGCTCTGGCAGCTGTGGGCCTCTTAGAGTGCCACTCTGCCTCAGGCACCATGTGGCCTGCTGCCACGCCAGCTTCATGTGGGCCGACTCCGACGAAAGGAAGCTGAATAAACACAAACTCTGTGTTTTAAGAGTTGGCTTTGCTATTTCAATGGGAAAAAAGTGTCCGTCGCGTAGCAGAAGCAGAAGCAGGTGAGTAAATGAACTAGGACAAAATGACTTCCTGCTCCCAAAGGGAAGTTGCATGGGGCACGGAGGTCAACAGGGTCAGCGCTGTGTTTGTGGATATTATCTGCCTGGAGACTCATGCTCCTGCATGGACCTCAGTGTGCGCTGATTTCTTGCAGCCATTCGTGAACGTGAACTTGAACTAGTATGTAACTTAACTGAAGTGCTCCTTTCTCTTATGAAATCCCTGATTGATAGCCTAGAAGTTACGCCTGGTGAGAATGGCTAATAGCCTGACTTTAGCATCGAAGCTCTGGGGATGTATTTTTCATGGGTGATTTTTGAGTCTGACAGCCAGTTAGCTAAGATCATCAAGTAATGTGGATCATAATTAATGAGTTAGCACAGGTGTGTTTTAATGGGTACTTGTTCCCAGAACATCTTGCTTGCTGAACCATACACTGCTTATTTCAACCATTCGTTTGTTAAATATGCTGGTGTGCTAGTGGCACACAAATTACAGATCTGTTAATTGAACTTTTATATTTAAACATTTCAAAAATACATGTCACATCTTTTAAACTCGTAAACCTAAACTTTTGAGCTCATTACTGTAATTCCAGTAAAAAAAAAATCACACTGTCTTTTTTATGATGTGATCAACAAATCATTGCATTAAAGTCCTTTCTTGTGATTCTGGTCAAGTGACACCTGCTTGGAACCCCCCGCTATGCCAGCCTTTGAATGGATAAAAATAAGTAAGCAAATAAAGAAATGGTCCTCACATCTGCTGATCCGGAGCAGCAGACGAGTCAGTTGTATCCTCTGAAGTCTCAGTAGGTGGAATCCTTGTGATCAGCAAGCAAACAGCACAAGCAGCGTAGCAGTCTGTGGCTGTGTGTGGCAGCCGAAACCCGTCTCCTGGGAATCTGGAGAGTCGCACACACATACCCACGCCACATGTGGCTGTCCTCTTAGGCAGCTGTGTTTTCAAAAGCTGTGGCCCCTGATGGGCATATGAAGTGTCCCCCGGTTCAACAGGGGCTTCAGCACAGAGTTTCACACGTCGTTCAGAGTCAAGTGGAAGATGAGAAGCTCTCAGTGAAATTCACAGTCACTCCGGGGGTGTGCACCATTCAGAATTGAATTGCGAGTGCCTTTTAAATTTTAACTTGAATTGAGTAAACAGGATGCAGAATAAATGTGAATTGAAATGTAAAGAAATACTTTCTCAATGTTATGGTTCATTTTTTCTAGGGCGAGATGGGAGTGTTGTTAATGGGATTCCAACCACAGCCAACAGATTACCAAAACCACACATAATTTTATTAAATTGAAGTATTATGAACATAAAGAGCAATCGCTTCGGAGAGCTGTTAATGAACAATGTCAGATGGATGGATAGATAGATTTTCACTCTGAAATTACTCTGAAACTGCAAATAACAAAATTAGTATTTTTTTTAATTTGCTGTTTGTAACTCTATGAATGAAGATACATTTTTCTCATGTTATTTGTAAAAAGATTTCCCCCCATGTTTCTGCTGTGTTACACCATAGGACTAATTTTTATGTCAACTACCCATATACGGATAGATGAATTGATAAGATTGAAGACTTTGAATTAATTTGTTCTAATTCAGATTCCAGTTGAACTTTCTGTCGAGTGTTGCCAATTTATTTCAAATACCTAACCACTGAACTAAAAGTAA
>JAUMHR010000063.1:12517633-12528517 GCA_032361145.1 Enteromius fasciolatus | reverse complement strand
CTATTTATTTATTTTTAATAACTCTTCAGTATTGCCATATTAGCATAACTGCGGAGTAAACTAAAAAAATAGCATTTGACAAATAAGAATGCTATTAACGAATAGGAAATAGGTCTTGGAAAGACAAAAAGAAAAACAAAAGACAAAAGAAAAATGTAACAAGTAAAGATTAACTATTATATTATAAAGTTTGTAAGTTTAATAGTTGAGACAGACAAAGCCTCTCGTACTCTGGCAGACAGACACATACTGTTCCCCTAATTTGATGGGGACATTTTCATCCGGTAAATGATCAAATGTGTTGTTTATCAGTGTCATTTTGTGGTAAAAGCTCCCCCGGATTGTGTATTTTGTGCATTCTGTCAGAAAGTGCAGCTGTCTGGATTTTGCTTTGATCGCAGTAGTGTAAATGGACACAACAATTCCTCCAGAAGCCGCCATGTTGTTCTCAGACCGTTTCTATAGCAATGTCCACTCAGTCTTAGTTAGTTGTTTATCTATCACTATGTACACAGTGTAGTGTCTTTTAAGGGTCAGACAGCATTGCTTTTTGTGCTTGTATACTTTGTTGTTGTGCTTGAGTGCTGATTGTGTTTAATTTAATAAGTCTGCCAGTATTGTTCTGGTCCAGAGCATTAATTTGATGGGTGTTATGGGAAGAGTTGGAGAGATGTTTAATCTTCTTTCCCTTTAATATCTGTGTATGTCTCATTGTAAATCCTCACAGCGTTGAAAGGGAGATTTAAGAAAGCCTTGCTTTCTGAGGCCTCCAAGATGAATATAAAAAGAAAGAACATATACCTTCATCCTTTTCTCCTCATCTCCCCCTGCTCTGGAGAGATGAGCAGGGCAGCGTGCGATCAGCTTACCTGAGAGAGATGGATGAGGTGACGAGAGAGTGGAGGGAGGCAGCCGAGAAAGAGGAGTAGAGACGACCTCCCAGGAGAGAGACGGATGGAGAGATTTGGACTGAAGGATGGTGGCGGAGGAGGGGCCCACTTACACTTCTCTAAGTGTGGTGATTACGTTAAAACACCATCGGGCTGTCTAAAGTTTCACATCAACAGCTTGACAAGATCAGAGAAATGTGAATCACGGCATGCTCATCTGTCAGTGGTTGGATGTTTTCAGGAGAGCGCACACTCCCCCTTCACCGCAAAGACGCACCTTTATTTTCCTCAGACATAAATGATAAATGAAGAAAATATTTCCCGTTAACCCATGATTAAATGCTCAAGGAGTCAGATCTCTCATCATTCGCACCACACTTTCAGTTTTGCCGATGAAAACACAAGCTAAGACCGTACTCACTTGTTCCATTAGTTTCTGGGGTGAATTTCAGAATTGTGTTTTATAATGTTTATTTAGTCATTTGTCTTAATATTTTTCTGTCAGTGAAGTGCTGTTCGTCTCGCCTTCATAGATCTCTGCCATTTCCTCATATGTTCATCATGTTTAAATGTGATGAAGAACAAACTCCTTTTGCTGTCTTGGATTTGTTTACAGGTATATGCGCATGCAAAGTTGCTCAGTGAACAGGGAAAATTATCTACCCTTTTAAAAAAGAAAATTTAAAATATTGAAAAATCACGAATCGTGGAGAGCAGATGTGGGGCAGATGATTAGATATACGATTTTCACTAAAGCCTTTTTAAATGATCTGTCCAACTTTTTACTGTAGTAGTCATTGTCTTTTGCTGACTGTAATATTGTTACTTGGGAATTAGTTTCTTGAGATCTAATTTCTTGCTTTAAAAAACACAGTTATTAGAGCTTTATTTAGGTAATCATACCTGGTCAGGTTAATACTGTGGGAAATAAGTGTTATTGGTTAAAAATATTTGTAGCTCAGTATAAAAAATATCTGTCATAAAAGTCACAATCTGGACAGAATAACAAACTTTTAGTTTAGGGACCAGTTATCACTGTTTTTAACTTTGACTTTATAAATTAGTAAATTACTAAGTAAGTTATGGATCTAAAATAGAGTCATGCAGGATAAGGCATAAATATGCACTTTAAAAGTTCTGATAAACAACCAATATAGTTGGAAGGCTTATAACCTACTACTTAATAGTGAAAAATGGTCCCTAAACTACAGATTACAAACTTATGTTTTTGAAAGAAATCTCTTCTTTTGACTAAGGCTCTATTTATTTAATTTAAAATACAGTAAATCATTTATATTATGCAGTATTAAAATTTAAAATAGCTTTTTTTATGTATATATATTAAACAATTAGATTTTATCATAGCTGAATGTTCAGCAGGCATTACTCCAGTCTTCAGTGTCTCCTTCAGTAATCACTCTAATATATCGATAGGATGCTCAAAAAGCATTCGAAAGCTTGAAAGAACAGCATTAATTAGAAATAATGAAGACGTATATACAAAAAATAACCTGCCACATTTGATCAAATTAAGCCATGCTTAAATCTTTAGACCTTTGTCACGGGAGGAGCTTATGACAGACACAGTGGGAGAAGCTTTTATTAAACAAAATAATAAAATAAAGTGTCCAAAATAAAGAAGGGAACTGGTGTCCTCATCATGTTGCAGGGGTAGTGAAGGTCAAGCAGTGTTTGAGGTGGAAGGTTCTGGTGGCCGCACACACTTCCCTCTCAGATCCGGGCTGCGAGAGGCGGCTTCATCCTACTTGGCCCTCATGGCAACTCCAAGGGAATTAAATTAGTGATGAGGCTTCATTCATCTCAGGTGTGCCCCATCACGCACCACCAGACCTGCTTGTTCCTGCGCCCCTCCTCTCTCGCACCCCCACTCCTGTCGGGAGCCTGGTAACGGGTGGCGAATAATGGACGGGGTGGCAATGATAGCCAGGGGAGGCAGCTGACTCGTCACACCTAATACTTGTGAACAGTGTAATCATGTACAATTTTATCTTTTTAACTTCCCCTCCAAAAAAATGTCTAGGATAACAGTACAATAGCTAATGACAGGAGCCAAATTAAAAATGAGTAAATGCTGCCCTCCAGTAGTACTTAACTTGTTTAATGCTTTTGCAAACCGACTTAAAAATAATGTGTCTGCAGTAACTGATATTGCATCTAAACCAGACAACTGAGAATAGCTGATGTTAATGGTCCACCAAAACCCTTCCCAACAGCATAACCTACACCTAAATACACAGAATTCAATGATTTGCTATGAAAGTCAAGATGGCAGGTTGGTCATGGTTCTGTGCAGACTCAGAGATGAAAGACTACAGGTGCCTCCGCTCCTCAGCCCAGCTTTAGTATTTATTTTAAAGCAAGATGCATTTAGATCCTCACCATTTGCTTTCCAACTTTACACAAAACCTCAGTCATTTATCATAGTTTATGGATTTTGTAATTGTTTATCAATAAAATGGACCTTTTGGCAGAGCGGTTTGTGGCGTTGCATGCTGTGCATGTGTATGCTCATTCTTTTTCTTATTTCTCTCTGACATTTGGCATGCGTGTTGATGGATGCTCTGAGGAGAACGGTTCCTACAGGTCCAGACAACAGAACCAATCACCCTGGACTGTAAACATGAAACTGCAGGCCAAACACAGACCACTAACTCAGCACATGACAAAGTCTTTCAGCAGCATCATACACTGCAATAGCAAACATCTGTCCAGCCCACTTAACCAAGGCCAAGTAAGTCTTGACATATTCCCAACCAATAGTGTGGATTTGGCCTTTGAGGTCGAGGTTAGTTTTTTGCATAAAGTGGCTTAATGTGGACCAGTATTTGTGACCGTTGTCTCCCAGGAGCCAACGTAAGTGGTGTATATTTATCTGAACACTTTGTTTAGTCTGTTTTCCTTCCATTAGAGCTTTTTCTTACCTTTAATGATGTTCTTGCTTACATCTGATGGTCATATGTTCCTTTGGTGGATGGAGAGACGTATTAGAGAGTAGAGACTACTGTAATGTAGTCAATTTGGGTGGAAATAAAAGGACTGCAGAAAGGGAGTGGAGATATTTTATGGAGTGGCAGCAGATGGCTCCTGTAGGCCTGCTCGTGACCATGCTAAGTTCACGAGCATTTTTCACGAGCAGTGCAGTCAGTGAAAAGACTACCTGACTCACTGAACTGGTATGCAGTTTAGATAGGGTGACCAGATTGTTTAAGTTTCAAACCAGGGCACAAAAAACGGGTGGAGTGTATTGCTCTGAAATTTTTTTTTGTTTATAATACATTCATTTGTGTAAGGTTTGGTGAATTTACTGTTGCTGTAAACCGTGATGAATGAGTAAGTGTGTCAACACTTTACTGGCAGTGTGTGTATACGATGACAGAGCTGCAGTAAGTGTTTGAAGATGTTGTGGCAACAAAATATATCGCAAGCGTATTGCCTGAAAAAAAAAAATCTCTGAAATGAATATATCAGCAAATCAAATGGTCTGTCAAATCAAACTATAAATATAAAACTTATAATCATTCTTATTTTATGAGAATAGAGAAGGCCACACCAAAGGTTTAATGATAGCTACACACAGGTATCAATTTCAGAATGTGTTTTTTTTTTTTTTTTGTTCAGCTGATTAGCAATAAAAACAATGACAGCTAATCAGAATTCTCCCGACTTTAGCAAACCTGAGCATTTAAAGTGGCAGAAGAATGTTATTGTCAGTTGGTGTGGACAATTCATGTAGTCATTGTTACAGTTATCATTACTGAATGTTCTTGGTGTGAATGGACTTTAATGCAGTAACGGATCTTAAATTTATGGACAGATTCCATCTTTATGGTTGACTCATTAAAAAACTGATTCATAAGAGTCATTATCACAATTTGGACAGCATTGCTGTGTTAACACCAAGAACGATTACTATAAAGATAACAATATCAGCGAACAATATTGTCAATTCTAAGTGCACCCTTAACTGCCGCTTTAAATTCTCAAGCTCATTATAGCAGGATTTATTCTGATTAGCTCTCAATGTTTTTTATTGAGAAGTTTTTTTTATTAACAAGTGAAGGTGGTTTATTCAATGGTGTAATGAGATAAAAACAAATCTTTAAAAATTGTTAAAGGGGTCATATGATGAGATTTCACATTTTTCTTTCTCTTTGGAGTGTTACAAGCTGTTAGTGCATGGATAAGATCCCCGAAGTTGCAAAGATTAAAGTTTCAAAACCAAAGAGATTCTTAATAAAAGTTATGACTTGTCCAAGCCCCCTCGTTTAAACACGCCCCCAATTTTCTGCATCACAGAGTGGGTTTATTTTCAAACACTGGCCAAATTCTATTCAAAACAAGAAGGCGGAACTATTATTTTAGCTGTAGTCTTGCTGGACGTGCTGTGTGTCATGAAAGTTAAACTACTTTGTTTGTGCTTTGCTCGACAATAAAGTAGAATAATTTTACCTCTGCAAGGACAGTCTGGCGCTTCTGACTAAAAACCTTTAAGTTATGTTTTCTTTATAAAAGAACCTGCTACTTACTATTTAAATGCAAGTTTTGATCGGTTAGGGGTAGTGTTTGTTGTTTGTCTGTACTCTAGTGCAGGTGTTATGTGATGCAACAAACACCTCGTTTGTAATGTGTTTTATTGTTTTGGTGTCATAGCGCTGGAACACAGCATCACGTTATGGTAAGGGGCGTAACATTTCCGCCACATACTTGGGGTATTCGTTATAAGCCACATAAACACATTGCATTACACCAAATACACAAAATAATGTTCTTCTTAGAACCATCATATAACCCCTTTAAGAACAAGAAGGCCCTAAAGTTGACTTCTTTCTTGGATTTGTGTAGCCTAATTTAATAGCCCATTTTGTTGTATTTTATTTAGATGCATCTTGTGTATTTGTTTTCTTTGTATTTTTTTCTGGTTTAGTTCGGTTTATTTTGACACTTTTTTTGCTCTGTTTTTGGTGATGTTCAGCCAAGGCAGAATGTTGGAATGTGATCTTGTAGCTTGTTTCTCTGTGCCTTTATCATTATACAGTAGCTGTGGTTTGGACCGCTATTCTGTTACACTGAGAATAATTTTTAGGACAATTTTTATATCTTTATTGGTATCTTTAGACTTACCGTGTTTGGTGTGATCACAAAGCCAATCTTAACCAACATCTCAATTTCTCTTTTTTTTAAAAAAAACTGTTTGGTCAATTGAGGAGCATTAAAAAGTTCAATCTTATCAGATGTTTTGAAATGAACCTTTTGCAACTCTTTGGGATTCCGCTCTGGAAACCCAAAGAGCTTTTCTCTCACATGACAACAAGCTGTCAACCATAGTCTCTGAGAACACAGAGCAAAGAATGAAAAAGGAATAAAGGATAAGTCATAACAGAAACCAGAGCTAAACTCTCTTTGTTCTTTGCGCTTTTTTCATTCAAGAAGAGTGTGGGTGGGTTCTTGAGTGTTTACGAGTCTTTGTTGTCAGGGACAACGAGGCCAGTGGCCGACAGATCTCACTGACAGTAACCCAGGCAGAAATGCCAGCCATAAAGTCTCCAAACATAACAAACCAAGCAGAAACAGCTGTACCGCACTCTTACAGCCTCTTTGCCTCCGTCCAGAAACATCACTAACGCACTTCTGACCATTACGGAGTCTGCGTAAACCAACCACAGCCCGAAGAACCTCCTAATGAACTGTGCGAGCCAAACGCAAGACAATCGACACGTTATTAGAGACCCTAGTCCAAAAAGACCATCGTATGACAAGAGCGGTGGGTTCAAGGAAGCATTGGAGTCTCAATTGAACTGTTTTGGTCATTTGTTTTTAATTAGGCGTTCATTCAACATTCGACATTTTTTTCTTCTTTGACTAGTTGCGAAGTGATTTTGAAACCCTAGTGAGTGTAACAGTTGTTCATTTAACAGCATGCATGCTGAATTAGTCTAGTCATTCATCCATGGCCCATTGCATCTAGCCTCATCTTCTGTACAACATTAGGTGTTTCTAAGGTGAAAGATGTTGCAAGGCCAGATTTGTTCAGTTGGGTGAGATAGTAGATGAAGCAATGCTTGTCAACAGATTCGTCACTTTGTAGATTAAGCGTCCGCTAAGCAACCATGCAACCAATAAAAGATTCTCTTCTTGTTGGTCGGCGCAATGTGTAGTCTTGACAGGGACCAGACCTTTCTGGCTTTCTTTGAACAATAGTAAAGGACTGTCCAATAAAGTCATGAATGTTGCTGGTGTCTTGAAGTAGGGTGGAGTGCACGCAAGAGATGGAGACAGGCCGCTTTTTAGAGCTCTTTACGACCCCCTGGAGACCCTTGATTATGCCGTGCCAGGGCAGAGGGCATCCAGAGAGCAAATCCAGGCTCTTTCCCAAAACTCAGAGGTTCAGCCCTGCTGCAGTTACATGACTTCAGTGAGCATGGCCTTCATCGCAAATCCTCAGTTATGTTTCCTGGATTGTGTTTGTGTTTTGGACAAAAAAATAAACCACATGTACAAAACTAACCTATGGACCACAACAGTGACAAACTTCTTTTTCAGCGGCTTTCTTTCCTAGGATTTTTCCCATGCATATTTTTCTTGAACCAAATCAAACAGATGATTCGCAACATACAAAAATTCGAAAGGTACCAAAATTAATCAACCAAAACAACTACCAAAATTAGGAAGTATTTGTAGATGATGTAATTATAAATATTTACATACTGTATATAATAAAGTAAATGTAACAGTGTTATTTTAGTACTATTTATGTACTATTTATAGTATTTAAAAATATTCTGAATTAGCTTTTATTTTTTTGTATTTTCTGTAAGTTTTAATTTTCATTTGTTTAGTTTAAAGTGCAATGTATGTTTATATTTACTTTTACTAAAATTACTATAATTTATATTTAATAATTTTAGTTTAATACATTTTAGTTATTTCAACTAGCTTTCAACTAGCTCCAAACATAACGTTTGAAGTGAGGTCCCGAAAAATCTTTGTTTTGAGGGCTATCTAGTCCTTCCCCTTCCCCTTACCCCTCCAACCAAAGTGTAGGGTTAAGGGGTATAATTTGGATTAGGCCTTAATCTGAAATTGTGATTTTCACAAAGCTATTTAGTAAACAGAGTTTATGGCATATCCAACCGGAAAGTTACGTGTTCATGTTAAAAAACAATTTCTGTTCTTAACTTTTGAATCTGCCCTATTGCATTTCTTTTTAGCCTAAGTAACTGTAGCTGTGCGGCTTCAAGCATCCTGATGCTATAAAATCTGTGAGAGCAGATTTCAGAGAGCTTGCTTCCTTCTGTGTTTATAAACAGATGTCAATGTCATCTCTTACAGCTTGTGACAGTTTAGACAGCAGAGAACAGCCAAGAACTGACTGAGTGTTAATTGAAGGAGGTCTATATTACAGTGTCCAAAAGAAAAAGACCGTCCTGCCTGACTGAAGTAAGTGATTACATTCAACATTTACTGGCAAACCCAATTGGAGTCTTATGCGCTCTTTCCACGTACCACCTCAGTTGTTTCATAGAAGCTCTGAAACACTAATTACTTGACTGTTTAGTTAAAAAAAGACATAACTATCTTGTTACAGGGAGCTAGAGAGGAAGAGAAAGGAATGGGAAGGAGGAAGGTAGGATATGGAGAGAGTTAGCGAAGGGAAAAAAGGGTGTTTGTCAGGAAATTTATTCCACATGTAGTCGTGCAGGACTGCGCAGTCATGCGGAGTGCACCCCGTTGAGCTGTGGTGGTCAGGGAACCCTGCTATTAATCTGAAGAGGTGACGGGTCGAACCACTTCCGTATCCGGGGGGCCAGTGTGAGGTCCATAACAGAAGCAGGGAGAGGGAGCATTCTGGATATGCTCACCACCAACATGAGAGAAAAAAAAAGATATATTTTAATCTATTGATATAAAACAGGACAGTTGAGAAAAGAGGGATGTAGAGGGAAAATAGGTTACATGAATACTTGTTAGATGAGTGTTCTTGAATTGGGATTGGCAAACCTCAGTACTGCTATGATATAGTTTTATGATGTCAGTGTCATAGGTTATTTTACTTAATGTAAACGAAAAAAGATTGAATATAAGTATTTTTTGGCTTGTTTTCAAGTATGAATATCAACACATTCCTAAAACAAGATAAATTTACGTTGTATGAAATGATAACATTGTGTAATAAAAAAATACGTTTATTATTATTATTTACACTGCAAAAATATTTCTTAGTATGTTTGCCTAACTTCAAGAACAAATATCTAAACATTCTTGAATTTAAATACATTTATTTGAGAATAAAAAGGAATTACGATATTAAATATTCTTTCTTGAAAAATGTATCAATTTAGTTTTTGCTTGAAACAAGAAATTTCACAGATAGCCCATTCACAGATGTTTTTTGTCTTCAGAATTTGACGGATTAATATCTTAAGTCATTTTGCTTCTCAAGTATATTGATTTAAGAATGTTAAAATATTTATAGTGGAACAAAAGACAAAAATACTAAGAAAGAAAATCACTTCTGGGAGGTTTTGCTGATAAATTTGCTAATTTTGCTATAAAATAACAGTTAAATAAAAGTTGATTCATAAAATAAGTTTTTTTCCCCACCAAAACTATTTTAAAATTTTGCTAAAAGTTAATCTTGTTTTAAGAATAATTGAACATTTTCTGCCTTTTTTAAGCATGAGAAAGTACTTTAAAGACTTTAACATACAAGTTAAAGGAGCTTATGTCTAAAGAGAGTCTGTGTATTTGTGAACTTTAGCATTTGACAAAACCAGGGCATGGCTGCATCACAGCACAAGCAGACAAACATTTTAAGGCAGAAAAAAGATAAAAGCTAGCACACACTTCTAACAGAATGCAGCGAAAGTCGGGCGGAAATGCTTTACGACTGGGAGTCATTCATTTGGTTAGTGTCTCTGGCATGCAAACCGCAGAAGCAGGGCCTTTTACAGGACAAGAAACATGTTTACTGCACGCTCACAGCCCCCATTACTTTGGTCCATGCTTAAAAACACACTCAACTTCAAACACATTTTACTGAGATTTTAATGTGATATTTATCTTGATGGTGATCTCGCATTTTAAGAATGGCACATATTTCAGGGGTCACCGTGATGTCATCCACACATCCAGACAGAAGATGTTGGGGATTGGGTGAAAGAGTCAGCTCGCAGGTGCTCTGCTTATCCAATCAGACCATGTGAAACTGAATTATGTGAAATTCTCTAATCAATCCTAAAATCTTGTGCGTTTCTCTTTGGACACCTACAGGGTCAACAGCGGCTTGGCTTTTGGCCGTTGAGAATAAAGCTAGAAAAGTACTTTTGCGTGATTATGAAGTCATTGCATAGAACCATATCATCAGATCTTGAACATGGTTCATCTGGATTTGCTGAATGCGAGACATGCAAGTTTTGGATTATTTCAACAATTGATCAAATGTTAATCAAAATGTATGGCCTTATTTTGCATTAGAGGAAAAAAGGGGCTATTTAACCAAAGAGCCGACCAGGCTGAGCAGATCTGTATTTAATTTAGAATTCCTCTGTGCTACAGACAACACAACACTTGTTTCTTGAGCGTTTCTAGTATGCCTTTAACCCACTTTATCAGAGCCCAATGGGAGGGATGTCCTTTTTTCCCCTCATCTGATGGTTTTGTGTTTAATAGAAGATCATCCGGCTGTAAACACACAGTGTAGTATTTGCCCAGACAGCTGTGGAACTGCTGTCTTATTTATAGCTGTGCTGATCAGTGTAATGGAATTCATTGAGATTAATTAAAAACTGATTCAGTCATGTATTAGCAGATTAGTTTAGAGTGGTCTCTTTATGATTGTGCATTTCTATTCGAACTACTTCCTGTAATGACAAAGATGAATATTCAACAGCCAATAGTCCAGTCTTCCCTTTAAATATACTGATTTATGGTGCATTTCTTTGTCATATTTCTTATTAACAGTGTTAAAACCGTT
>JAUMHR010000063.1:12473707-12497110 GCA_032361145.1 Enteromius fasciolatus | reverse complement strand
CTGACCCATATGAATGGGCTGATAACGACTGATAACGGCCCATTCAATCGAGTGATAACATCCGAAGCGGGTGGAAAATTGCACAATGACATTTATAACATTATAAGCACAAGCTGCAGTTATGTTGTCTGCTGCTGTAAACCCTAAAGCGGGATGGATTAGTTTTGTCGTTCATCACAACAAAGTGATTGCACATGTATTGTTTCTCTGTGCCATTATCTTTAATGTTGTGATGTGGACGCTACATATAAAACTAAATATTTTATTGTCATTAGTGTGAAGTGTTGTGAGGAAAAAACAAACAAAAAAACATCCAAAACTTTTTAGTTCACTTACAAAAGTCTTTTTTTGGATTTTATTCCTAGAGAATCTTTATTAGCGCCCCCGTGCAAAAACAAATGCATTCTCAGAGCAACTTTGCATCCATTTGCAAAACCACATAACTATAACTCTTCCTTCTAATGTTTTGTGAACATTAAGTTTTGCAAGAAAACACAAATTTCATAATTCATGTTCAAGTGTAATTATTCCTATTATTTCCCTTTTTTTTATTTGCCATGTCCCTTTAGGGGCATCCTAGGACAACTTTTTTGAAGCATGCAACTTTTTTTTGGTACAACAGGCCTGTAAACATTCAAAGTCAAATCTTTGCTTGATCACAATGTAGAAGGAGCACGGGTCATTTTTCCTTTGATTGATCTAATGGAACTCTGGGAGAGAGGGGATCTGGTGATGTCATTTCAACAGCTTAACCATTTATGATGCTTTTACTGCATGCCTGAATGACAAAGGAATCGCGTTACAGCTCATGCTGAAACACGGCCTTGCATGTGCCACCCCTTCTCAGATGCTACTATTAAGCTTTCCTTATGTAAATTAGTTTATTTGTTGTTCGTTAAAGGTCTTACCTCAGTATAATGTCAGAGTGAAGTACCTGTATCCAGAACTTCCCCCTCAAAAAAACCTGCAGAAAAACAAGGGCAGCTCAGAATGACTTGGCTCGGGTGCACTTGGCCCGACATTGAATTATTGTTAAATGGAGCAGTTGGCCGTGTATCAGGGCAGTTTGAAAGTGTCTCTGACAGTCTAATGCCATTGTTGGAGCAAAGATGAGGAGTCGTGTTGTCTCTGGCTGGGTGCAGGAGAGCCGAGAACAGGGCTTGGCATGTTTATTATAATAGGTTTCAGTGCGGCCCAGGGGGACCAGGCCTTCCAAAGGATCCCCGGTATAGGACCCCTGCACAGTGGTTGCATATATATCGCACGCTTTACATTACAGATGAGACGTAGAAAATGACTGACTGGAAGACTATAGAAAGCAGAGTTATGATAATGACCATTATCTTGATAAGTTTGCATTTGTGTTGCACCATTTGGAGCCAGGATTGTCCTAAATGGTCAATAAATTGTCAAAGAATGAAAACTTAATTAGAATTTCGACTGTACTTTGTTTAAAGATCGCATTCTAAAATGACTCTTTTTATTGACGGTCCTTGACAAGCTTTCACAAAGCCAATATTTACAGAATTTGCTGCCAGTCGTATAGCATAGTGAACATAACACTCAGACAACAGTAGATCCATCAGTAGACTTACAGTATACGGCAACTATTCGGTACACTTGTTGAGGTTTTGTACGAAGGAGTGTTATCCAACAATAGATCCCTCAGTCGCTAATGTCTTTATGTCTGTTAGATATCCTTTCATTACAGCAGAATTGTAGCTAGTCATAGAGTAGCAGCAGAAGTGATGCATGTTCTCCACACTAAAGGACACAGCTGCCTGGACGCAAATTTACAAGTACTGCCAAAATGGCAAGATGTTGCGTTGAGAAAACACTGGTATTAATAGACAGCACTCCAGAGGATCGTTAACCGAGTTCAGGCTTTGCCTTTTAATTAATGAGAGTAGAAGCGTTCTAAAATGCAATACTTGTGCAATCACCGTGGCATAATATTTATTCTATTCCATGTCAGTGGTGTTCTGTGAACACCTGACAGAACCTCTGAAGCTTTTCAAAAAATTAATTACAAAAAATGTTCTGTCAGCATTTTTCTTTTACCATGTGTGTGTCTTTATGGAGGGAAGGATGGACAATTTTACTCTATGAAAGTCTTTTTAAATCTTATGTAATAATGGTTTGTCCACATTTAAGAATAAAAAAGAAAAGACCAAGATCTGCCTTATTAAAGCCTAGGGCATTTTATTTAAATTATATGTGCGTGCCTAATTAATATTCATGAGCTGAGCCTTTACCTTGATGTGATGTCACAATCAGAACACTGCCTGCACAACAACAGTGATGCCCATCTTCGCTAACATGGCGTTAGTCCCTGTATGAATATTAAAGTTATAATTCTTTTGACTTTTCTAGCTCTAAGCCTACCTGGTCACGGCAGACCCTTTGAAGAATCCCTTGGCAGGCCCGGTGATGGATCGGCCGTATCAGGGCACATGCAGGGCCCAGAGGAGCTGGGTCGGTGGCCTGTGTAATGTCTGCTCTTCACAGAACCTCCAGCTGCATAATTGAGCTGTAATTAGGACTGGCAAAACAGCGCAGAGTAGCCAAAGTTAAATGAAGATATGTTAAACATAGCAATGTCTCTCAGCTGAAGTTTAAAAGCCAGTGGAGAGGAAATTGATGAGAGGTACGTTCAGCCACTTTAAAAGTATTAGTCAGACTGGTGATTGCAGGCATTGTGGCAGACAACAGATGTTATTAATACATTTTTTAAATGATTAGCACCATACAGACCTGTGTAACTGACAGCTATTATTAAATAAAAGTAGAGCATTTCAGAAAAATAGCTCAGTGGAATGCACAAAACATTTATTGAATTATTTAAGCAAATGTGCTGGGTAAAGATTTGGATGAGGATTTGTCAAAACCAATTATATCTCTGGTCCAAAACTCTCTGGTGTCTTTTTATTATGTTGTATCCAAATATCTGGATTTTGACTCCTATCATCCCATGTTCAAAATCCGACTCATTCCCACAACTGCACCCGACAGAGGGGAGTCAAGTGGTTCCAGCACAGGCTTGTAAGCCGATTACAGAGTGCCAAAATGGGGAAACGAGACACTAGCAGCCCATTACCTCAATCACGACAGAATTATGATATTTCCTTCAGTTCACTCCCTGCTGGGATTTGCCAGTTTCTGCACATTTGCTGTTTGGGTTTGTCAGTGTGGAAGGATGGAGGTGGTGGACCTTTAATCACTCGCAGATTAAAGTCATCTATTATCCGTCACAGGAAACGGTTTATGTTAATAGGACAATTGCTGGGTCTTTTCATAAAAGTCAATTACCTACCGTCGTTAAAACACATCAGTGAAACTAATTTGAGGACTTTACTATCAAGGCAATGTTTCACAGTAACTTTGAAGTTAAAATGTGTTGAACGTAATCATTATAGTTTGGGTCCGTATTTATGAATTGGAATTGGATCTAAGATTTTATAGCCGTGCACATTTTTTTGTTTTCTTAGTGGTTTTAAAGGTTTTTTTGTTGGAGTAATATTTTTACCTTATGCTCTGTGTAGTTGTTTGATGCGCATTTCTGTGCTCATTACAACAAAGACATTCTAATACTAAACCTCTAATAATTAAAAGCTGTTGTTTTGAATATACTTTTCTTCTCCCACAAAAATATTTCTGAAAGATCATGTGATGCTGCAAACAGAAGTAATGACTGCTTAGCCATCATAGATATAGTTCCATTTTGTTAAAATAGAAAATGTTAGTTTTAAATCTATTTTGAGTCAAATAAATATGAGACTTATTTCAAAAATATTAAAAAAAATCTTGCTGATCCCAAGCTTTTGTTGTAGTTGCATAATCCAGCTATTTTCCATTTAATTTCCATTTGTTCATCTGATGACAAGTTTACATCATCTCTTGATGACAGCTTTAAAATAATAAGACCTTTATTCTAGAAATAAAGACAATTGGATTTAAGGATGTTTGAGACCGCATTGGCTCGTTTTGTCAGACTGTGTGATGTTGTTTTAAGAGAGAGAACTAGGGAGTAGAGGAAGTAATGTTTAAAAATGATCCGTTAGATCCGTCCATCAGCCATAATCTGGTAATCACATGAGTGGTGGTTAATTTCCTGGGAGGGTTCGGGGCCGTACTGACTCACACCTGCAGGAGGGCTGCGAGTCAGTGATACATCCACCGGCTACTCTCATCAATACATACATCAAATGTTCAAGTGACGTACAATTTATGTTAGCAAGTTCACATATGGGCGTAAGCTAAAACAAGACATTTAAAGAAAGAAAAACTATGCAACAGTTCATGTCAGAGCTAAAGTTCAGGTGGTTTATTTGTTTTAACAGTCATGTGACATATGGAAATGTTTTCTGGAGCATTTGAGAAGTTGGCTGTAAATTCGAAGTAAAAGGTGGCCGAGAGAGCCACAGACTCACGGGAAGAAACTATCAAATATCTGGATTCATAGTTTTTTTGCAAATCCACCAAATTTTGACTCACCAAGAGACATAAAACTCCTTTGGTAGCTTGCTGTCTCCATGAATCGTTCACTTGTGTCTTGGATTTCTTTTTTCCCCCTAAACAAAGAGTTGCGCTGTATAAGGTCTCTCAACACAGGAGCAGAGGCAAATGTTGGTTTATAACAATGTTTTTTGTTATATATTTTGAAGTTAACATTCATATCATTAGGAAGAACAACTGGTCTTACCTGGCCATTTATCCTTCATTTGACCTTTAGTTGCATTTAAAGAAAAGAAAAGAAAATGTCATATTCTTGTGGCTTTAAAGATTAATTATTTGCAAAACCGCTGGTTTATGGTTCTATATATATAGATATAGCCATATCTACAGTATGCAAAGTCATTTGTTATGGCATTGTTCCCATGCCATGGTTACTACAGTATCAGTACTGTTTAGTTTGGCAAAGTTAAATCTATCACTGTTACGGTATCTGACTGTATTCTTACTGAATCCTTTCTTCTCTTTAGTTTTTCAAATCTACCTGAAGAATGAAAGACTAGAGGGCCGTCCCTTGTCAGATTACGTCATCTCTGCCATTACTAACGGTGATGAGTCTAATGTGGAACTGCTTGTCTCAAAGTGATATTTGATTACAGTGTAGCTTTACCTTCCTGGCTCGGTTCTTAAAGCTCAAGACCCAGCTAAGGGACAGAGCATGTGTATATGGAAGGTTTGGGAGCTGCGCAGAGAGAGGAGAACACATGTTAACCATTAATTTCTGTATTACCATTTTTCACCCTGTCAGGACACGCAGCTACATGGTGAGAGCTGTTCAGTGTACGAGGTAATGCAGGCTGAGTTAAACTAAGCAGGACTGAGGAAACCAGCAGCAGAAAGCGAATCAGAGAGAGGGAATGCTGTAAAGAGGAGCAGATATGCTAACATGCAGATTTGTTTGAGGACTTCTAGTTGAAGTTTACAGCAATAATGAAACCAGTTTCACAACAGAAGCCAGAGATGTGTGGACCTTACTTACAAAAAATAAACTTTTCATTGTTTCCTCAACCTCATGTTGTTACAGGCTTGAATGAACCTCTTTCTTCTATGGAACAGAAAATGAGAAATTCTGAAGAATTGCACCAGTCACTCTTCCATTCAATTACCCTAGACCCGAAGAGGCTTTCAAGCTTCAAAAAGAACAAAAACGCACCATAAAGGTGATCCATATGACTTGCACGGTTTCCCAAGTCTTCTTAAGTTATGTGATAGCTTTGTGATAAGAACAATAGAAGTCATTATTAATAATCTTCTCCTTCAGTGAGCTGTTAACATCTGCAACCTGATCACCGAGTCAGTGAGTTGAGAAACAGATCAGTATGATTCATGAGCCAATCATTTTGTGAACAAGATTAACTGATTCATTGAAAAGGTCTGACTCCAAACAATCATTACTTCAGTGAGAAACTCCCATTAAAACACCAGGGGCCGGATTCATGTAACATTCTTAAGAAGAAATTTATTAACTGCCATTTTCTTATCATTATTAAACTGAAGAAAAAAGTTAAAAGTTAGACTATTTTGTGTTCCCAAAAATTCTTCTTAAGAATATTCTAATATTTTTTTCTTAATTCTTGAAAAGAATCTCCTTAAAAACCTTCTTAATAAAAGTTAATATTTAACTGCCGACTTCTTGTAGATCCATAAAGGGTAAGGTTTTTAATGAAATGATTATTTTTCCAGATATTAATCATTGCAAAATAACAAAACTTACTACAATATTGTACATATAATAACTTTAAGTCAGATGATTTCTTTTTCACCCCATCTACGTCCCTAACAGAGTTAACAACAGCTGAAACGGCCTTGGCTACCCATTCCCAAGCGTGCCGCTTACTTTGCATCAAGATACCGCTATCCAATCAAAAGTAAGGTGGATCGTTTTTATGGTGCTTTTTCATCTTTAAAGTAAAGCATCAAGTTTCCATCCATTATAATTATTTAAAATGTCTTCCTTTGTGTTCCATGAAAAAGAGCAATTTGGAGTAAATAATAACACCGTTTTTATTTCTGCGTATGTGAACTAATCTTTAAACCTTCACCCATTATAGCCAAATTCCAACAGTCTGCCAACTCTTTTCTTTTTTTCTTTATCTATAGGTGCAATTTTTTTAACAGTCCTCTAAACCACATCATCTCATAAAAACCCCTCTCTTTCTCATGTTCACTCTTTGATGGAATTCTCAGTAATAGTGCCACTTTTCTGCAGCCGACTTCACAATGCATGTGATGCATACTTCTGGTTTTCTCATTACAATGGTGTCACCCTCTCGCTGGCTCGTGAATTCCTCTACGCTACTTTTATGACACTTCTCCTTCACTCTGCATGTGTAAGGTCTCTGTTTGGGATAGCCCGGTCAAAAAGCATTCTGCAAAATATCTTCTGAATGGTCAGCAGAAGAAAGAAATCCATACTTAATTAAAACAACAAGTAAAGTGTGAGAGTTGTAATTTTTGGGTGGGCTGTGAGATTCTATTTGATAACGAGATCATTCTCCGATGGAGGCATCTACATGGTTAACCTTTTTTTTTAAATGTGTTGGCATGACAAGAAAATCCTTTAAAAAATCTAAACTGTTTAGGTTTAAACAAAGGTGCAAGTTGGTGCGTTTCATCTTTTTGAAATGTTCTTCATATCCAGCCTGTAATCTGCATTGACACAGCCTTGACGCCCATTTACTGTAAATCAACACCAAAGCGAGGTCATAAAACTTCCAACATCTTTTCATCTGCCAGGCTGGTGGAGGCATTACCAGTTCATTTGCTCTTGCTTGCTTTATTTCTTTCTCTCTCCTTCCCTGACTCCAGTTTCAACTCGCACAGTAGTAGCTACCACAGAGGGACCGGTTAGGTCCAAATGAGCATTGAGCACTGAGAGGATGTCAGCCTGCCATGGCGTCCCATTCCGAGCCAAACCTCCTCTCCACTCTCCCTTCAGCGCCCGTGGCCTTGCTGCATTTCAGTAATGGAAAACGGACCTTCCTCAGATTTTGATGGTTGATTGCAACCATATGGGGAATGTATTAATTTTTCTTTTTTCTTTTTTAGTGCATTATTAATAGCCATCTCGCATTGCTCATTCAGCTGACGGGTGTTGTTTGTGTTTATTAAGAAATTAGCTTTCTGAAAGTTGAAGCATGGTTCATTTGGTGATGATGAGCAGCCAAACCAATGGGAATGAGTCACTGTCATGCTTCTCAGGTGAAGCTGCAACGGCATGAACAGAATTTCACCAGAACTGCCAAACTTAGAGCCGAGAACTTCTGGGCTTTGCCTTGGGATACTATAAGCAGCCAGTGAAGGCACAAAGATGTGGTGAGAGTGTTTACAGCAGGATCTGAGCGTTGTCTGCCAGAGTAAATTTAGTGGTGCGCTTGCGGGCCATGGAGCTCTGGGGTTTCTCACCCTTATGGGGCATTTGAGGGTCATTATACAATTACAGATCTTTCAAATATAAGCAAAGTCATAAAACACGCTGACAGCTGCTTGTGACATTAAACCTGCACTGGAAGACCTAATGATACGCCGTAACATAGTTTTGCTTTCTGATGCTTTACTTATAGGACACTAAAATAATATTGATTGATGGTAATAGGACTCTGGAAAATGTCATCTTTAGTCTTTCTTGACATATCTCAGTGAGGAAAAAGTGCATTTGGGCTGCTCAGTACACCAGGGAAGTGTTCTGGAACTTGTATTTTCACCTGTAGTTTGTATATGGGGGTCCTTTGAGACCCTGGTATCCTGAATTAATGCTATAAACAGACATAACCATCGTGCTGAGATGACTGAGCTTATGAAACCGCTCAGAAACAAACATTATGACAGCTTTTGCACCGCTGGACCTTTCTCCTTATTTTACCCATTGGAGCAAATTCCCAGTTCTCAATCTTTTGGCAAATCACAAGACTGTGTTTGGAACAGACACATTAAAAGCAGTTAAAAATAGCCAGGTATCTGATTCTAGTATATTGTGAATGTTTGACTTGACATGTTTTAGCAAGCTTTTTTAAGTAACGGTTCATGCATGAATGTTTTTCATTTTATTGTAGCATTTGGACATGTTGAGACCAGACTGCTGAACTGCACTGTTAGACCTTTTTCCACTGACAATGACCTGCCTTTGTTTTATTCAAAATTCAACTCGACTGTAGCAAAACTTTTATAGTCTTAATCGTTCAGCTTCACACTGGGGATAAAAATTGCACTTTTGGCTGCGTTTCCTATCCGATCCTGAAACATTGCTCCAAATTATTCACATCCACCGATTTTTCACCTCACCCCTACGCCCACACCGGCTTATTTTAGTCTCTGCTTCTCGAGCGTTTTATCATCGGGGAGTCGCCCTGACATCTCTCTTACCTCAGCCCTTTTGTGCTTGTGGCCTTCTGCGGTTCCAGCTTGCATCTCTGACACGTTCTCCTCCAGTGAATCCCAGAGATTTAGCCAGAGGGTCCATTACGAGCAGCTTCGGTACTGAGTCTCCAGCCCGCTTCTCAGGGGAAGTGCTGGTCATCCTGTGTTAGGGTATTGTACATTACAAGTGGTGCAGTCATAAAGCTTCAAAAGCACACTATGAGTTAGAGCATGAATATGATGCTTCGGGGACCAGACTTGGAACTGAATCTGATTTACCTGCATTATTCGTAGTCTGGAGCAGGAAACTGCTGTATGGGTTAAGAGTAGAGAGTTCATTACCGTGGCCTCCAGTGTTGTACCTTTTGGACTCTGTCCTGTTGGACTCTTTTAGATGTTCTCAGCTTCTGATGAGCACATGCAGACTTCAGTAACATGAAGTGAATTTCTGTAGAGAGTCTTGTTCTCAATTTAAAATGTTTTCATGTAGAAGAGCTATCAGTTGCAAATTGGTTTATTTCCATGGAATTAGGCATTAACTAAAATTTCATTTCATGAGTGTAAATTGGGGGTAAACTAACCACACTGAATTTTAGTTTAACGGGTAATGACATTGTGGGAAATGAAGTGTTCCTCTGCCCTTGTCATAAATTTGTAAAATATAAAGATGTACAGTATGTTGGGATTTGAGTATGTTACCATTGGTAACATTTCAAGCATTGACTGTTTTTTTCTTAATGTTTCCTATTTCATTATATGTTAATTCTACATTCTTAAAGGGGTCATCGGATGCAAAATGTTTGAACATAAATGTGTGTTTTCAAATTGCTTTTCCTAATAATGTGCTAGTTAGCAGGTTCTGTGGTTAAATGCGGCTACGGTGTCAGAGAACAGCTCTTCACCCCATAGAAAAGAGAGGGGCGGGGTTAGCAGAGCTCATTAACATTTAAAGGGACATGGCCTGAAATGGGTCACTGTGAAGAGAGCTAAAGATAAAAAGGGTGTTGTTTTACACTAGCATTGGGAAATTTGATCCAAAGTATGTTATAGAGAATCACATCAACTTGTGGGCATCCAATGATACCTATACATTCAAATTCACTTCAACATCCTGCTTGCTACCTCAATTAAAAAGCATTCTCAGTTCAGGCCTGAATGAAGCACAACCTTGATTGCGTTGTTGCTTGGCAAATGTAAACAACCTATAATTACACTCTGCTCTCACAGCATGCATGTGTCATGCCACAATGTGCCAAAAGTAAATCGCTCTCATTATAATCAACAAAACTGTCAACGCTAGAAGCACCCATCTGTGACAGTTTGAGTAGGACATAGATTTCTGCTTAACGGCAGATTTTTTAAAACTTGTGCCATGGATATAGTATAAACAATTGAACAGAACTTTTAATTGTTTATACTTTTTTTCATTGAATAGTATGTAGAACATTTTAAATGAAAGCTTACTGAAAAAAAATGATAATGAGCGAATCACAAGACAGCAACGGATCTAAAAAATTAGCGTCCGCAATGGCTCATTAGTCTCATTAAAGCTTAAGCCTCAACCTCATTCCAAACACCTCGACAGGTCCCAGATGACAGTGGTTTTCCTTTTCAACTGCAGGGCGATTCACAAACTGCCTATCATTTATTAGTGTCTTTGAAAAGCTTGCTAATCCTAATGGAATTAAACAAATTCACTTTTAATGAAACTTCTCATTCTGACTTCCTGCCTGGGTGTCATTTTTCTTACTTTAACCATCATCCTCCCCTATTATTTTTAATGTTGTCTCCTTGGAAACTATCATCTAAACAGAAGCTCATGCATCCTCTTCCCTCCTGCTGTATCTTGGCTCTGGTTCATGCTGACGGGAGGATGTAAGTGTCTTATTACTGAAGACTCTGACCTATGACTGCATCCATTCGGAGCCCATCCCTGCAACGTTTTTGCTCTCATTAATCTCTGCTGTTTTTCATCACTCCTCTCTTTCTCTTTCTCTTTTCTGCTACATTAAGTGCTGCTCTATAAGGTATACGTGGGACTGTGGCCATAGGTTGGTTGGTGCCAGGAATAAGGGAATGAAAGTATTGTGTCTGATTTCTCTGCTGTAGCCCACACCATTGACAGTATTAATGAAGCATTTCTGAGCTTTGAAAGAGGAAGAGCATAACTCCTCTCCTTAGGGACTGTGTAAACAGTATGTTTTCCGACTACCCCTTACCTGCCTGTTAATGCATTTAACAGGGAATAACAGCACAGCATGGAAGATTTCCAAAGTAAACTGATTGGGAATTGAGTACCCATCACTAAATATATCATAACGTTATGCAATTATTTTTTGCTATCAGTTTTATGGTCTGCCGTGACTGCCATTGATCGATTTAATTCGTTCATCCACCTATCCATCCCTTTTGCTTTTGTCCTTCCAGGCAGACAACTGTTTTAAAGTTTGCTTCAGAAAGAACACACTTAAACTCATCAAGGCTGCATTAATTTGATCTAAAATACAGAAAAAGCAGTAATATCCTCATGAAACATTATTGCCACTTAAAATAACTAGTTTCTGTTTTAATATCTTAGAAAAAAAGCTACATTTGCAGCAGCCATTACTTTCAGAAATCATTCAGAAATGTATTTAATATGCTTATTTGATGCTCAGGACACACTTCTTATTATTAGTGTTGAAAACAGCTGTGCTACAAAATATTTTTGTGCAATTTGTGATGCATTTTTTTCATGATTCTTTGATGAATTGAAAGTTTATTTATTTAAAATGGAAATCTTTTGTAACCTTATACATTTCTTTGCTGTAACAATTCAATGCCTCTTATCTGTCTGTTTTTATTATTTTCTTGCAGTAATTTATACAAATTTGTGAGACTGCCATCTCTTTGAACACAAACAAAAAGTTTCACAACTTCCGATTCCTAGGTCTCCTACTGTAGATCCTCCAATTAGCAAGTATACATGCATTATAATGACAGGTCCATCCCAGAAAACTCTTAGGAATTTGTTTGGTGTCAAATCTGTGCTGCAGAAATCTTGCTGATCTGTCAAATGCTTATGAGCTGCCAGAGATGAGTCGTTTTAAGTCTTTTCCTTCATCTGCAGAGCATTTAGTCCAGTAAGCAGTTGGGGACAAAACTCTCCTGGGGCCTCCTAGAGACCTCCAAACATTCACTCTCTCCTTTCTACACTGACCTGAAAATGAGGTCAAGCCTGCTGTCAAACAGATGAAAAGCATGATCTTCCCCAGGAGGAGAAACAATGTGAAGTGCATCCGCAGCCCTCCCTGCTCACATCCTTCGTGGAGGTGCTCATAATAGTGCCTGGCTCTGGACAGCCAAAGCAGAGGAGAGGGAAAATTCCTGTTCTCCTGATGCAGAAGCTCATCTTTCTCTATTTCTCTTTCCACTCTTTTCCTTCTGTTCCCCTGGGGTTTGGTCTTCAGTGTTCAGTCCTGGACTGGAGAAAAGAGATTATTAGCATGGATAAATGCACATTGTACTGTACTGATTCTATCCAATTCTAGACTCTATTTTTTCTTAATTTTTTTTAATTTTACTACAGCTATGAATATAATTTAAGTGACAACTTGGGTGGTGGGTTGAAATCCAGTCCCCTTCTAAATCAAACACAACCATCTGTCCTATGCACTAGGTGACTTCTTCTTGACTCAAATGTTTACAAATTTGTATGGCATCCCGCTATCTCCTCTAACCTCTCTTCTGACCCTAGAGGTCATGATCTCCATGGTTTCTCCTCTCTTACTACGTTCCTTTCTGGTCAGACCTGATTCTATGGAAATCAATACCACAGGATGAGGTTACTCCATCTCTTCTCCCCTATACACTTGCCCTCGACACGGCCTAGCACTTTTCTCTCCCTCTCAGTGAGTCACCTGCTCAAAATGAACCCACAGAGCAAAAATGACTTCCTCCTCACCACACTTATCCATACTCTCTGCTTTATCTCTTGCTCTGTTTGCTCTCATCCTCCTCTCCATTTCTTAATCAACTCCTTTCGTCAATGTGTTTTTGGCAATGTGTACAACAACAGCAATAACGGTCTTTGCCATGAATATTTTTGAATTGATTTGTTATTATTTATTTATATAAATTAATCTGACAAGTAGTGTTCCAAAAGTGCATACACATATGTAGATTCATTCTGTTGTTGAAGCAATTTTTAAAATGTGATTTATATTTTATGTACTCACAATATGATATATTGAAGCAATACAAGAGCATCCAAAGCTAGCACAGCTACTCTGCAGGCTACTCCATAATCCCGTAAACCATTTCTGACGGACTCTGCCATCCAACACCAACAATTACCTCAAAGGTGGGTGTTTGTCCTGGTGGTTTGTCAGTGTTTTAACTTATTCTCCCATACGGTCATGGAAATCTCCTACAACCCAGTGTAGAAATGTGACATAAATCTGTGTTCAGAACAAACGAAAGCCACAGAGAGAGTATGTGAAGCCAATTAACTGCTGTGTAGGGGCCTTTTTTCCGCAGAGCAGTGAAGGAGAGCTGGTTTGAGATGCATGTGGGGGTGAGGGTCGCCATTGGAGAAGTGATCAGGAGTGACTATACTGTGAAGAGGTTTTGGTTATTTAAAGGCCACACTTGAGGATTTAAAGCACATTCAAAAATGTTCAAAATGAGGCTTTTAAAGCTCAAGGACCTCATGGTGATTACAACCTGGAAAGTAGTGCCTGTCAGTGGTACAGCAACAATGAACACCACCAGTCAATGGTACTGCCATTACTGAACAAGCCTTCTGAAGTGGCTTGTTGCATGTGTTCTCATGTTCTCTTGTGTAGTTGGACTCCTAGTGACACAAATACAGGCTGTAGAGTGGGATTTTAAAGAGATATAATAGGTATGCCTTTAACTAATAGTTATGGTTTGTTGTTCCAAACCGTATGTGTTTCTTCCATGGAACCCAAAAATGAGACATTTTGAAGTTTCTTTATCTACAGGGACAGAAACTTCAAAAAATGATATAAAAGCATCATAAAAGAGCCATAAAAGTTTCCAGAAATATCTAGAAAAAACTTTATATAAGGAATAAACTTACATTTTATATTGTTATTCTCACACACACACACACACACACACACACACACACAAAGTGTTAGAAAAAAAGAGTTAGAGTAACACTATCCAATTCTAATTTTAAGTTTTGTTTTTTTTTCTCTGAAGGCTGTTTTATGATTTGAAGTGTAATATCACATCTGTGATATTTTTTGGCTATTTTAAGCATATCCATTGTTGGCGTTGAAAAGGATCAGTAAAGTCTATGTCAGAATAAAAGTCATGGAACATTTGGGTGAACTGTTCCTTTAAGAGAACACAGCAGACTTGATCTCATCTAGAAACTGTAGAATAAACTGCGGCATCTAGAATCTCAGAATGTTTGGAATGTTTTTTACTAGTAGCGTCAGCTGCAATATTTCATAAATGTAACTGTTTTTTCTCCGAAACCTCCTAGTATCGCAGCAATAAATAAATGTCTGCTACTGATAACTTTTATGTCATGTAAATGATGCGGTCATTGTGTAAGTCTGCCATAGTACACAACGACTTGCCAAAGAGCACATTTACTATGTCTCTGTTAATGAGACAGCTGTTTGTTATTTAAGTAAATATGGCAATTACCAGCTGCTCAAAAGGCTCACTGCAGGCGTTAGAACCACATTGCCACGTTTTTTAATTCTTGAAACAAACCATGTTCTATACCTTTCCTCGATCAGTTCTTATGTGTGATGCAGTTTCTCTCTTTCTCGGGCAGATGTTATAATCAGCGCATGCATTGCTGTCCTTTAACAATGCAAACGTGTCCAGTTAATGACCTCATAGTTCTTAAACAAAGAGAGGGAGTACGCGGGAGTAGAGAGAGGGAGAGCGGAGCCCACGGGGGAGCTTGCAGGTGCGTTGGGACGGCTCCAAAACCATCGCGGGTACATTTCTAGGCTGCTGCTTCACCACTGAACGGCGTCCAACCTTGTAGTAAAAAAACAGCTTTGTGATCAGGGACTATTTAAGAGCAGGTCCCCTCCTCCCCACCACCACAGCTCTGCCAACTGGCCACGGGAAAAACACGTGGGGCGTCTCCTCAAAGCCGAGTAGCAAGTTTTGCTGAAGTCAAACAGAACTGAATTACAGCAACGGGACGTTTTACACAGTGTGCGAAATAAAACAGTGACTAAGAGCTCTCTGGCTTGGTGTAAATGCTCATATAAATCTCTCCTGTTTATGAAATGCTGTCAGAATAGCTAGGTATGGCAAGGCGACAGTGACATTAAATTGCGTATATGTAAAGGTTATGGACTGGATAGGTTGGATGTTTTGGTTAAATCTATTTTTGTCGTAAGTGTTTGGATAGTTATACAAGGAAATTTGTTGAAATTATTCAAAAAGGGAAGTAAATGTTGATTCGGGATTTCCTGATTGTGACTGAAGCAACCCAGGCTCAGTGGAAATACAGTACGTGCCTACATGCATTTCTGCACCCCGTACCTATGTACTTTGCTGAAAGTTCAGCAGCAGTTTCAAAGTGAAAAGTGGTGCTAAAACACACGTAACACATGTAAACGCACGTAAAACACATAGCATGTTTGTATTATGTTGATGCAGGCATGTATTGCAGGGTTTGTATTATGCTGCTTGACGTACATTTTGCGGCCATTCAGAACTCAAATATCCAGTGAGTGTCGCTAAAGAATAATGCTCTGTCATGCTGGAAATACCCCCTACACCAAACCTAAAATTAACTTAACTAAGCTTTCCCCTAAGCATAAACCACTGCAAATTACGTTTGTGTGCGTGGTTTCCCTCGGTTGAGTAAATTGTTATTTTTGTTTTCTTTTCGCAAAAAAAGTATTCTTCTAGCGTTGCAAAACTGAAGTTGATCCACTGATGTGACATGGACTGTTTGACTGATGTAATTAATACGTTTCTGGATCTGGGATCATTTCTGTTGTATTGCTGTTGATGGAGGGTCAGATAGCTCTCTTATATCGTCAGAAATATTTTAAGTTGTGTTCCGAAGATGAACGAAGGTCTTATGGGTCTGGAAAGACATGAGGGTGAGTAATTATTGACAGAACTTTCATTTTGGGCTGAACTAACCCTTTAACTTCCTTAAGCAAATTTGAGCTGTTTTGTTGAACCTCATCAAGGGCAACACTGTATCACATGAGCTACCAAATAAACCTACTGAATTAGAAAACTCATGCATATGAAGCTGTGTATGCGACGACAACGTTCAAGAGTATCAGTTTTCAAATCATGCAGGGTGTTAAAATTGTTTTGAAATCAAAAATGTACCTGTAAATCATAATTTTGTGTGAAAAGGAATAAAAGTTGTCAGTTTTACTGCCTCTAGTATTCATTTGAACTGGAACTGCAGTGATTCGTACATATACTGTAGGTATGTTTTTTTTGTTGTTGTTTTTTTTTTTTGCAGAAATGTATATAGAGGCATGTATTTCCAATATGCCTAGGTTGGACTGAAGATACCATGGGGATTACACTTTTGATTTATTATTTATATAATACTTATAGTATTATAGAATTAAAAATGTTAGTATTATATACATTATAAATTATTATTCTTGTTGTTATTTTTATTATTTTTAATGATACACATGCGATTTATGTTTTGCTTTTTTACATTCTAATTATTTCTTAAATTATTATTTTTAATATTACATTTTTGTATTAATTTGTTTTTGTTAAAGATTTCATAATTGAGTTCAGAGACCCTATTTTAGAGTGTGGTTAACATAATTTAATGTATCTTCGAACACAGTTATTTAATGCCTTCTATGTTTGCCAGAAGCATAGAAAGTGTTAGTAGGAAAGTTTGACCAAATTAGCAAGAGTAAGTTAGTGGGTGTGGCTTAGCTCCGGGTCAGTTGTTGGGCGAGGAGTCTGATGGTTTGTGGGAAGACTGTCCTTTGAAATATGCCCTGATGCATTTATGTTGCCAGCGCTGCTGATTCAGATTTGAATCATTAGTGGTCAGTGGCTGAATTTGGTCAGTTTCTTTTTTTTTTCCAATATGAAATGCAGATGTTATACTGTTGCAGACAAATTAATCTCTTATTTGGAGGCTGTACAGGCCTTTTTAAAAAAAACAAAAAAAAAACAGCATTTCTTACTCTCTCTTTCATACATTATATACACACACAAGAATACATTTTTACTATCAGAAGCAGACAACCAGTCTAGTTCTCCCCTTGGCTTTCTCCAAACCAAATCCTTGACAGATTTTTAAACCACAAGGATTTTAAGACAGGTGTGTGACAGTTCTCAGGTGCTCAGTTGTTCTGGGTTGTTCAGTTTCAGAACCCTGTTCACTGGCTCTCTTAAATTAAATGCTTGATCTGAAGCCAAATACATGTAAAATGCGTTGACCATTTACTTATATTTCCAAAAGATTGCTGAGGGTCATTGAACTCGACTCGAAATGATAAAATAGCAGACTGAAGGGCATTTCTTGTTCCATTACTAAAGACTTATCACATTGCTTATATCGAGGCCTCTTGTTGTTATGTTCCAAATTGACATTGCTGTAAATTTTGGTCTTTATTGGGGTCTCTAAAGTGCCTTTACATCAAACGTTGCATTTAGAAACTGTAGTAACTGGCTAATGGCAGAATACTAGCCATGGGGGCCAATTTCCATCTCATGGACATGTGTAGGTGTTGAAATAACATGTTCTTCTATATAGCCTCTTTGTTTACAATCTGTCACTGATAAAGCTTTTGATGAATATTAAGGGCTGCAGATGTGTAGAGGCTCTTAACGTGTGCTCTTGTGCTTTATCATTGACACATATAGTCAAATGTCACAAAACTAGCACTTTTGCGCTGTTTTATGGTGTTTCTGCCTGGAGTTTAAGTGATTGGAAACAGGAAAAAATACCAGAGGAGACAAAGCTCTTTTAACCTCTGACCTCTGCCAACACAAATCTAAAATATAAAAAGACAGCTTATGTTCTCTGTTCCTCTTATATGACAGATATGGCTAATAAATGCCAAACGACAGTTTCAGGGATGGAGTCTCTCCTGTTCTGACTCTTTTCTTCTGCTCATTTCCCATGTTGTGGTGTGCGCTTTGTTTTGTACAGCCACAGTGACATGGTCCATTTCAGGAGGGCTGGTGTTGACGCTATGCAGGGACTTTCCTCATCCTGTTGGGCTGTGGTTCAAACGTTCGCTCTCCATTTTTTCTCTTTCCTTTTCTTTTCTCTCTTTCATTTTTCCAAGGAGCTGGACATACTTAATACACATTATCTCTCACATCCATCACTCAGCTATGCGCTAAATGACATCACCCAGGCAACCGATGTAAAGAGAGAGCGAGAGAAGAGAGGAACTGAAGCTGAAGCTCTAAGAACAAATGTGTCTACCGCTTATGTTGCTTTCTTATAAACCAATTTAAGGCATGTCATAACTGTTTGAAATGCAACAGCTCAAATAGACATTTCTGGTTATGCATTTTAGTTACAAACAACATTCGAGATTTTCGAGAACTGTTTGTTCAAATGGGAGTCAAACAACCACCAAATTAAGTTGACAGTTTGTTTCTTTATACTGGACTTGATTTGGTTTCTCTGGCTGTACGCTGGTTTGGCTTCACTGTGCCGAAAGCTTTACCACTTTATTGTCTCACATTTTTTACGAGTGAGAAACACCCTGATCTCCAGCTCTCTGGAGGGTTTTAGTTGAGGGGTGTTGCCCTGAAACTCAAGCTCAGAAGCACCAATCCTGGGCAAAGTCCAACTGTTTTTTTTACCCAATCAACTCAGTTGTAAATATCATGCAGCTAATCAGTTTAGAGATGCAGAACATTTATGTTATATATGGATATGGATACACTTTCTCTCAAAACTTTGGAGTCAGTAAGATTTTTAAAAAGATTATTTAAAAAAATGAACAAAAATAGTTGCCTCATAACACGTGCATAACGACTGCAATACAATACAATGTGACATGATTTGCAGTCGCACATAATGTCAGCATTTTATTGTAAAAAAAAAAAAAAATGGGTTCCTTGTGCAAAGTACTGTAGGCTATTTTTCTTGCCAACTAGTCACGTTTATATTAAAGTGATTACTTTAATAACCTACTAAACCATCCTTTAATAAAGACATTAAGTTTCCCGGACAGGGATTAGATTAAGCCAGGACTAGACCTTTCCTAATTTAGGACATTTAAGAATATTTAGAAACATGTCTCACAAAAATGCATTATCTGTGAGCATTTTAAGACCAAACAATGACAATAATGTATTTTAAGATATCTCAGTGCAAGCTGTTTCCAGTTTAGACAGCTCTTAGCATTTATTTTAATCTAGGACTAGTCTTAAACCATGTTCGGGAAACTGCCCCTTGTATTATAGCCTATTCTTCGCTGAAGTGCATGAAAATAAACTGGCTAAAGTAATGATTATGAATGCAACGGGGAAAAGAAATACATATGTTATGTTGTTCTGTATCAGCCTCGACACACACATTAACTATTTTCATTGAAATCAAAGTGTAAATACACGTAGACACAGAAGAGCGTACACTATTTGTGTCCAGCAGTGATCTTCAAAATGGCACTATGTGGGCGTTACAATGCAAATTTTTTGTTCTGTATAAAAAGTATTCTCAGTGCTTCATAACGTTACAGTTTAACCACTGATGAGAGGTGGACTATTCTGATGACGTCTTTAGTACTTTTCTGGACTTTGATAGTGTACAGACAATGGGCCAGGCACAAACCTCCCAGTTTCCATCCAAAATATCTAAAATTGTGTTATGAAGATAATAAAGTTTTTACGGGTTTGGATTGACATGGGAGTAAGTGATTAATGACAAAATGTTCATTGTGGTGTGGAGTAACCCTTTAACAATTTTTGAACCATAGTGCATATAGATGTAGATATGGATGGATGGTTGAATTTTTGTATGCCTGTCAAATAGATGCTTTCCCCTCACCGAGTAGTGTATGCCATCTGCTAGTATCTAACTGGACTATAGCCAAACCTTGACTCTTGACCTGTTCCTCCTTTTTAATTTTTCAAACATTTTAGAGCATTGGTTCTGTGTACTGTAACACCTCTTTTGTCATTCACTCTGTCGTATATAAAATATTGCACTGTTGTGAACAGAGGCATTAGCAGCTTCTGGCTGTGCATCAGAGGGTCTTTAAGGTCCAAATGCTTCTCTGCGGGGGTTTGGAGCGCATTTCACATGTGAAAAAATCACACGCACTCTTGATGAATGCGTTAAACCGGCAAGAGCGACTGCAGCAAGCTGAATATTAGCCTCTGTGGCACCATAACAAAATTATGGCAGAACGTTTACTAAACGCTCGCTCAAAGGACCCCCATAATGCCAGAGGCCCCAAATCTCTCCCTGCAGCGTCCCAGCAGGAAAACACCGCCTCTCTGGCCAAGCTGCATTCCACATAATGCCTTTTTACCTTCCAGACTCACAACCACAGAACTGCGAATATGACTTTATTTTAATCATGCGACGGCATCTTTCAAAGCATTCTGCAGCGCAATTAAAAAATATAAAAATCAAGACCTCTCCAGTTTTTACAGGGGTGAGAAAGCAGCCGTGGTGCCCAGAGTGTGTGTGTGTGGGGGGGTGGGGGGGTGAAGTATGTTTGGTAGGAGAAACCACGCTGGTTATGGCTCTGTAAATGCGCAGGGTTTTTTACGTCTTCAAAGAACTACGATTTTTTAACTATTGGAGGAAAAAAAGGGCTTTGTTATATTTCTCTGGATAGAGAACGGTTCTGTTTTAGCTCTCTGGTGAGAGGGCGACATTCAACGAGCTGCTGAATGGCCGTCCTTTAGCTTGCCGATAAGGTCTGTCAACAAACCGCCTGACCCTGTTTGATGGATATTGTCTTGGTGTTTGATTATATGTGATGTCAATACATCACCATTACCAGACCATGCGCTGTTGTGAAAGACTCATCGGTCTTTGGTTGAATATTTCCAATGGTTTTCAATTTTTTTTTTTTTTTTTTTTTTTTTTTACATATAAATGTAAATAATGTCGTAAAAAAAAAAACAGACCAAAGCGCGCAAGAGCATCAGCTTCCGCTCATTACATCATCAGCACAATTGTGGTGTGTGCTGGCGCTGCTGTTTGAATGAAAACAGCGCTGGGCTCTGACCTCGCTGGTACCCAGAACACACCACATAAAACCTCACCAACCAGCATCATTTTCCCTCAGCCAACTCCATAAAACTCCATTTCACCCCTTACAAGTATGCACACTCTTTCTCTCCCTCTTTTTCTCCACTTGATAGCTCTTTCTGTCTTTTTCTCCTCTTAATGTTTCTTGTTACACACAAACCACTGACTAAACTCTTACTAAACTTGTTCCAAATTTTTAAGACTTTTTTTTTTAGCATCAGCATCAGAGTTATTTAGTGGTCTGTGCTTTCCATGCAGTTGCAGCGATTGGAGTATAGAGCTTCCAAGCATCAAAAATGAATCAAAAGTACAGTTTAGTTTGAGATACTGTCCTGAATGATCTCGTGGCAATTCATACATCATGTTTTACAAGGTGGCTAATTCGTACAAATTTATAAGGTTTTTGCTAAATGATACGTATTTTACGAGTTGCCAGTTCATGTGAATTTGTAATGACCTACACCTAACCCCCATCCCTACACCTAGCCGTCACTGGGGTTTAGACAAATCGTACGAGTGAGATCATACAAATTCGTACAAATTAGCCACCTCATAAAATACGTAGAAATTGGCCGTGAGACTGTGTTGCACTATCCGTATGTCTCAGTTGCTGTATTCTAAATCTCCTGAAGTCTGACAAACAGGTTGCGTGAAGAACAGACTGAAATGGAATTACTATTTACTAAATAACTCGTTAGTGAACAGATTAATGTGTGGTCACACTAGCTGTTTCCATCCACCTGTTTTTATGTGATTTGGAATATTGCATAAAAAAGCTGTATGGAAACACAAAAATGCAGAAATTCTAAAAATGCACAGTAAAAAAACGTACGCGCACAATTGAGTACACTTTTTATCCGATAAGAAAAAATGTGCATAAACTACAATAAAAAACACATTTATGAATAAATTCCACCATGCATGTTGAAAAAGATGGGATAACTTGACTAACCAGCGGTTCCGATTATGTCCAAAGCCTTGTCAAATGTCTTGTTTTGGTCATTTGGAAATGCCTGGGGAAAGTTTGTCATCAAAGTATTTCTGTATAATTACATGATAAATACATTTGTCTTACATGACTGCATTCCCAAACAGTAGGCATCCACCTCTGAAAGCAACGATAACATTTATTGTTTCGTGTCTGCTCTTTCTGAGGCACAAATAAAATATTATATATGAAAAGTATTTTATTCAGTGGCTTCTCCTAGTTTTCTAGGAAAATATTTAGTGGCAGTTTATCAGAAAATGATGATTTTGTTCTCTTTAACCCCGTTCACACCAAGCACGATAACGATATAGTTCTAAAAATCATTCTCAATGTTCAAGAATAGCAGTGTCCACACCATAAGTGAACGTTTTGCAAATAACGCATTTCGAGAGGAACGCAATGCGAATTAATCAAACACAGCTGGTAGCTCATCAGCTAATTATTCCCAATCACTCTCGCCCAATAGATTCTTCCCCTATTCACTATAAAAACCCAGACTTCCAACCCTTCCACATCTCGCTTCAAGCATCCCTCCTCCTGCCCCTTCTCCGCCTAAATTTCTATTCACGCCTCCAGGGACCGAGCCGAACTTCGAACCCTTGCCCACACTAGGGTTCATACTCTCCCGGGCTCGCTCCCCTGACAGCATGCCAAACCCGCAAAATATTATACTAATGAGGAAAGCGTGAACTCTTGAAATAACAATAAAGGACAGAGAAACAATCATTTTCGTTGGGAATCATTTTCAGAATGTTTTTTTTTTCCAGGTGATGAATGATACAAACATTGACAACCAATCAGAATCAATCCTGCTATCACTTGTTGCAGAATTTAAAGCGGCAGACGCGCTTGAGCTTATAATAAATAGAGAGATGATATCATTCGTTGATGTGGACACAAATATTGTTATTGTTATCTTTATAGTTATCTACTTGGTGTGTTTCTTGGCATTTTGACTTGTTGGATGGAAACTGTGCTTTATTCGCAAATGTTTTATGCAATATTCCAGTTTCATTCCAACAAAAAATCACTAAGATTTTACAAATATGACTTCACCATTTATTAATAATTCAGATCCATATTATAAATCAGATAAACAGAATGTTTAAAAAAGATCTGACTTAAGGAACAATTTGGTCACAAATTAAACATTGATCTATTTCTCATGAAGATGCCAATAAGGCAAATGTCAAGATTTTCAGTTAAAAGTGACTTCACAAGTCTGTTCTTTACACAAAAGTATTCCTTTTTATTGTGTGTGTGTGTGTGTGTACAGCCATTATTCATCATATGGACTGTAGCACTGTTGGCAATCTATAAAATATCTTCT
>JAUMHR010000063.1:12425380-12453268 GCA_032361145.1 Enteromius fasciolatus | reverse complement strand
AAAAATATGCATTATTTATATTAGTCCCATTAATATAGCCAAGTGAAATATGTAGTATTTAAATATATGTAATATTTTATTTCATGAGAGTAGTTGGCAGTATAACTGGACATCATTAAAAGTCATATAGGGCCATATAAAGTCATCTATTGCATGATAATGCTACAATATAATTTTTAGCTCAGTGGATATGCATGACTTATATCTGACCCCATATTTCCGTGATTTGTGAAACAGGAAGAGGAAGTCAGTAAGATTCGCATAAATGAGTTACAGTAGAACGATCCACCCTTCAGAGAGAGAAAGATTTAAACTGTCCCCGAGGAGAACCGTCTCCTTTAACGGAATCACTCTAATAGAAAATAACAGGTTTCTGATCAGTGGTTCTCAGAAAATTCAGCAAAACATTCAGGCTTACCAGAGAGATGATGGCGGGATCGGTTAGTTTGTTAACGTATATCACCATATTGTCCGGCAGTATGTAATACAGAATGAAAGATGATTTTAATAGCAGAGTATCTGTCAGGATCACAAAGATAAAGAGCTTCCAATTGAATGCAGATGTGTTTACGCCATCATTTTTTTTTTTTAACCTGGGTTCATCCATGGTGTGTTCAACCCGGGCCACTTTGGACGACTGGTAGGAGAACTTGGTTCATGTCATTCACAGATCTATCCCTTCTCACTCGTCCACCGCCTCGCTGAACTGCCCGGCATCTCCTGCTGTGGCTTTTCTAACTCCCATGTTCCTGTCTGCCTTTCTCGGAGAGTAGCAGTGCGGTTCTCGTTTCGTTGTTGAGTGGTTTTCCCCTCTGTGTTACACATGTAATCAAATCGCCATCCAAACCACACACCTCACCACAATGTCAGCGAATCACCATCACTCGCTACCAGAGCTGTGACCAATCACATCAGGCCTGTCCGTCACACAAGGGGTGAACCGAGGGGCGAGGCTTCCACATTAATCATACCTGACATGGTTAATGGACGTTCCCCCCTCAATTACCAGACACAGGTTCTGATATTAACGCTGAGAGAAAACTCTATTTTCCTAGCAGTGCTTCTTCCAGGTTTTCGTTTTTTTAAAGTGACATTTTTTTCCAGGACTTTAACTTTAATTGGAGCAATTTTGGCATTTTTTTATTCTTTTATTTATTTATTTATTTTATATTATTAATACTGACATCCACACTATACCTTACATACCTGTGTTGAAATTAACAACATGTTTCTATGTATGGATGTGTTCTTATGAGAGAACCAAAGGCTTTTTTTATTAGCATTTAGTTATCATGTTCATACTTTTCCATCTATGTAAGAATGAATTATTAATAAATGGATAAATACATACATATTTGATCACTAGCTTTAAAAAATAAGCCTTAATATCTTAACAGAAACAATGTTACCATATTAGATGAAACACATTTCCAGCTAGAAAATATGAATGATTTTATTAGACAACTGTGGATATTTTTTTTATTTGATTGATGAACACAGCAAATCTGTATGGCATATGTTTTTTTTTCTTTGCTAAATTTTTAAATGGAAATGTATCTAATTCAGTCATTCATTTGTTCGTCATTCAGAACAGTTTGACTCAAATCTGAAAGAATGTGATATAGAAGTTGATCTTCTTCCAGATATAAGAAGCTGAATTAATAAGTTTTCCATTGATGTATGGTTTGTTAGGATAGGACAATAAAATCTGAAATCTAAGGGCACAAAAAAATTCAAATACTGAGAAAATTGGCTTTAATGTTGATGCATATTAGTATAATCAAAAATTATGTTTTAATATATTTATGGTATGAAATTTACAAAATATCATTCATGCAACAGGATTTTTACTTGTGATTTAATCTATAATTTAAATTTAAAATCTATCATTTTTGTATTTTCTACAAATACACCCCAGCGGCGTAAGACTGGTTTTGTGGTCCAGGGTCGTGTATTAGAATCTAAAGGGAAATGTTCATTCAAAGATGCTTGTTATATTTACATTTACAGCACTGGGGTCTCTAGTAAAAAAAAAGTACAGTCAATTTTCATAGAACACAAGGTTAAATGAGTTCATTAATATAATTATTTTGCTTATATTTACTGCAGGTTCCTAATTTAAGTAGTAATCTCGTATGGTATGTGGAAACGAGACCAAATTCAAATTCTAATGGTCACGAATTTCATTACATTTGGGGTCATCTGGTAATGCAACACACATTTCCATGCAAAGTCTCTGTTAGTGTAGTAATTGCTCTAAAATCTGACCTTGTTCTTGGCTTGCGGGGTTTTCATCAAAGTTGGACCAGGCCGTTTCACTACGTCTCTGGAGGAGAGAGCTCCAGGAACATGCCAGTCTGAATCTACCCATAACTGACCACATTTCTAGCGCTCCTGCACGACGGGGTACGTGGTGTTCTTCAGAGAATTAACATTTAGAAACAATAACACAAGCACATATCTCCACACAACAGTAGAAGCGCTCTGTTCCGTAAACGCAAACACACCTTGTGAGCCAGATAGATGTGTGTTTGAGAGGAAATGGGTTGCTCTAAACAGTGATCGCTTGAGTATATCATGTGTACAGTGGAAGTCTGTGAGGGCCTCATACTGTAGCCATTACGCTGCATATGTTAGCATTCAGAGGACTTCCTAAACATTTCCCATAATTGACCTTAAAGGCAGTGTTACTATAACCTGACAGGAACCATTCTGCATCTAGTGTGGCACTATGCTGGATGTCAGTTGCAGTGGGAAGTGTCAAATTCACACATGTGGTACCTTACATGGTGGAGGTTTATGTTTACTCAATCAGTGGTTTTCTTGGGGTTTGCTCTTAGATGAACAAGAATAAACTAAAGCGTGATTGCACTTCTGACAGCACGTTGTGGATGGAATCCGCTAATGTTACTGCATCTGCTGATAGAGTGGTTTATTTGTGTGCGCTGTCTGCATTAAATCAGAGAACATTTAGCACAGCATCAGGTTAACTCTGCAAACCTACCCAAACAATTAGTGGTGGTGAACCCAATTTGCATGACGTATTTCCCCGTTTTACAGGCTGGTTCTAATAGCTGGGTATAGTGGAGGATACAGGAGAATACAGAGAACCGGTTCCACATTTAAAAAAAAAAAAAAAAAAAAAAGATGTCAGTAGGTGTTCAGTTCTACTTGGATTTCCTGAAAAACACAGTAGGATTTTTTTCATTGGCCATTGGATTAAAATAAGCTCCGTGACCAAAGGTTTATGGTTATTACACATTTTTGCTCATCATGATAATCGTCACAAATGAACACATGAACATGTATGAATTTTGAAGAATGCAAGACACAAAAAAGGCTAATAAAGCTTTTTTATTATTATTTTATAGGCTATAAACTAACTACTCTGTGGTCACAAGGCTTCAGTGTCAGCTTCAGACAACTCTCAGTGTTTGTTTCAAAAAAACATTTAGTTAGAATTGTTTGTAAGAATGTAATTAAAAACATAATGCAGCTGTGAAAGTGGACTAATGAGTAGATGAGTTTACATTTTTGGGATGATGACATAATGTAAACAACGTCTAGTCCCACTTCGCCACTTTAAGTAATTGAAAAAAAATGTATAAATAAATAAACAAAACTATCTAAATATGTATGGTGTATATAAAAATAAACAAGTTGGGTATTGCTGTATGATAATATCTATCTATTAGTGCTGTCAAATACATTAATTAATCGCATCCATAACAAGGTAGTGCTGTCAAATGATTAATCACAGTTAATCTTAATAATTTATTATTATATTATTTATTATATGTGTGTTTGTATGTATACATATATATAAACCAAAAGTGGCAAATGCTAACTTATTTCCTGTTGTCCCTTCAGCACTCAATTGCTAAAAGGAGGAGTAGAAATTTTAAGAATTTGAATTTCTTTTGCAAATCTATAGTCTATAGACTGTCAGCATCTGAGTGATACAAGTTAGGGTTTGAGAAGTTTTGCCATTTGATATTCTTGCTCTGAAGAACAGAAGCTCTGTTGTACTCATCCTTTTATTCTCCTCCATCCTCTCACAGAAGACAAGAGCCTCTAACACTCCTTAAACACACCCCTTCCTCTTCCCCCTCGCTCCTCAACTCGAAACATGTGCGGGTCTGATTTCCATGCCCTCGGCAAACCACTCCACCGGGAGCTTTTGTGGAAAACTTCATACTTTTAGCAATCATTTGTGGCCGACTAATTTGCTCCCTAGTTTGAGTTTACATTCCGGAGTGTGACATGATCTATTTTTGCAGAGATCCGGAGTGAGAGAGCGCTTACATGTCATGTTTGGCCTCCAGACCTGGAGAAAAGAATGAGTGAGATATTTACATCTTAAATACATAGTTCTAACACCGCTTAACTAAATCACAAGCGTAATCTCTCTCTGTCTCCCGCTCTCGCTCTCTTTAACATCATTATGTGTACATTACGAAGGCTTGCCTTTTTTAACTAGCAGCTGCAGCGAAGCCAAACAGAGACTGAGTGGTGAAGTTTTGTCTGTTCAAATCAAATGAATCACTTGAATCAAACATGACAATGAAGATCCTGGGTACATACGCCCTTTGTTGCATGTATTTACATGGGAGGAAATGCATTAGGATGAGGTTTAGATCTTATTTGGTACGTCTCCCGTCATATACCCTCAGTCCAGAACTTGTGCAAGAAGAGTTTTTGTTGGATGCTTTCATCCATCCACAACAACAGCGGGAGATTATTACTTGCCTCCTTCTCTAAATCCTATTAGAGAATATTGAATATCCAGCATGTCGTTTAGTTTTTTCGTGGATTGTGCATGCATCCATTTGTAAGGTCACTGGCAGACCTCACATGTCCTACTGTCTCAGGAGTTTCGTACTGGAAAGTGGCTCGTCCCGGCCAAGCCAAACGGGATGACGTAGGTTTATTTGTTATGGTCAGTAATCCATTTATCCTGTCATCCCAAACCGCACACACACCCACACCCTTACCCCTGAAACCTCAGAACTCTGTACGCTTTCTTTTGGCAAAGTTTAAGCAAATATCAGCGCAGGCTGGGTCCCCTTGTTAAACACACTCTCTGATCTTTGTGTTTTCTCCCCCTCTCTCTTTCTCCATCATTTCTTTCACCCTTTGTCCACTTTCACAACATTTTCTAATGGATGCAGTGGCCAACTTCTATCTTATTGATCAACGCAGTGTGTGTGTGTGTGTGTGTGTGTGCGTGCGCAAAAGTGAAAAAGTGAGTTTGTGTATTCCACCTCTGTTCTGAGTGTGGCTGTGAAAGGGCAGGGTTTGTCTCTCCTCTCTAAATGTGTGTGATCTCTCACCTGCTGAGGTAATAGTTTAGCATAATCACCGGGGAGCCTCTTCAGAAGTCACAGGTATTTACGTTAAAGTGGCACTGAGCTTCACGTTTACCTTCCTGCTGTAGTCTAGCAGCTCTTTCACTCTCTCTGATTTTTAATAATGCTGTGTCTATGCGCCCATATAATATTTTTTTTCAATCTCAGATACAATGCAATCAATCAGTTTTCATTTTTGCTCCGAATTGATGATAATATTTTTTAATAAAAATGCAAATTTGTATGCACATTATCATTACAAATGGTATAATAATAACGTAGTTTGTAAAGCAAAAAGAAAAAACAAGGCCAAACAGAAGAATTTAGGGTTTGAAATCAGAAACTAATACATATATATCATCAATCTCCAGTGTTGAGTATTAAATACTTCAAATTTGACAGATTTGTTATATTGGCCAGAAATACAGAACAAGTTTTCTTGTGTTTAAATGTGATGACCACAGAGAACATGAGCTACTGATTTTATCTGAGCCATTTGTTGTCTTACTCTCAGTAGGACTCAAAACCACCCTCGGCGGGTGTCTTTCATTCATTCATGTTCTCTCCCGCTCTGTCCATTTGTTGTCAGCATGCTGAATGTTAGTCAGTGTGAGCTGTTCTTCGACTACCCTGATAACAGAAGAGACAGATCACAAGTGTGAAACACACCTTGTCACAGCAGCACATTGTGAAGGGTGACAATGTGACGCGGTAGCTTGGGATTTTGTTAAACTTGACACATTACTTGGACAGTAGTGCCTATTTAGACACAACACAGACTTAGACTGAGTTGCATTAGTAAAACACTAATTTCCTGTATTTGGGGAAAAGTCCACTACCATACAAAAGTTTGAGAGGAATAAGATTTTTCAGTCAGCGTGTTTACTTGATATAGTAAAAGAGTACAGTCACATGATCCTTTAAATTAAGTGAACATAATAAATAAAAAAATAGAAACGTCTTATATATTTTTACATATGTCACTTTTGCACTTGCTGAATAAAATTCATATATAAAAATACTAACCCAAACTTTTAAATGATAGTGTATATAATCTTATTACACAATTTTTAATGCAACATTTTTATGGACATGCTTATATAGTGTATGGTTCTATTGATAGTGTTGTTTTTGGACAAAAAATTTTTTAGACTTTGTTACTCCCCAGCACTGGTAATTCCTCTCTTTTTTTTTCTTCTTCTGGATGAAAACTGAACGTTGAATGCTAAGGATATGGGATGACCTTGACTGCAGTTTTTATTGTGTCCTCTCTGGGTAGAGGCCCTGATGGCTTTCAACAAGAGAACCACACAGGAAGGTGGGCTCAGACCGACAGATAGAATTATGTGTGTGAAAATAGATAGATAGATAGACAGACAGACTATAGGCCGTTATGTGTGGGTGTTAAGTTAAATAAATGAAATTAAACACAATGTGGTAGCATTGCCACACCTTCTTTAAAATCACAGAGGCTCGAGAGCGTCAGAGACTTTTTATGCATAGGCTTGTCTTCGCTTCTTTTGAACCCGGGTCACAGGCAGGCGTCAGGAGGCTTGTTTGTTATAAGGTTCATATTGGTCTTTTTATTGACAGAGTCTAGAAGCTTCTGTTTGAACAGGGTCCCTGCAGAATGAAAAGACGGTATGTGGACTGCAAAGAAGGATGTGATAATTGCTGCTCTTGACAATCAGATGATAGAGTGCTTTAACTGAGACTTGTGACTCTTACACACCTTGGTGTGCTCAAAACACATGCACAGACGTGGAACTGATGTCTGCGCTGCGTGCTGTCTTCCACACATGTTCGAAGATGACAAAAGGGTTTAGATGTTACGCACGAGTGGAGGGATGTTGACACACATGCTGGGTGTGTTCTAAAACATGCTCTCATATCTGAAAACTAGAGGATATACAGTAGCTTCAAAATGCATTTGGACAGCTAAGTCACATTTAAAATTTAGGAATAAAAGGCATCTGAAAGCAAAACATGTTTGAGCTTTTTCTAAACTTAAACCAATTTTGCAATGACTGCAAAAAAGAAATTAGAAGAAAGCATTCTTTTTATTATTGTTATTATTATTATTAATTTTTTTTACACCATGTGTTGTGGAATTTTGTAGAGGACAAGTTTCGTTCATGAAGTATTACAGTAAGTCAGTAAGTAATAAAAATAAAATTACCCAAATTAAAAGAACACACATACTAAATTACAAAATTATTTATCAGTACACAACAATTTTAAATCAACAAACCATTTATGGACTCTTATTCATACATTTTTAAGTGTCAAACAATTCTGAGGTCACTGCCTGTCCAGTAAATTTGAAAGTAATTGAAATAGTGTGATGATATGTTTGTTTATTTCTTTTCCAAAAACAGGATTCAAATGCATTCAGACACTAGAAAGTAGACAATAAACATGTACGACAGCCTTTTTGATTTGTGGAGATATTTGAAATGGCACAATCCTTTGTGAACGTTTAAGTGATCTGATCACACCTGTATTTAGAAATAACTGCTCGTGATCTGATCACCCAAAGTGAATGTTAATTCCAGGTGTAAATGGGGTCTAAATGTCTATCGGGGAATTAAAGAGTCTCTGAACACTGAAAGGTGGAGGTTGAGCCTGTTAATTATGTAGAGAGACTGAAGGCATTTGCTCTGTCTGACACAATCTTTCACCATGACAAATTCCTGGCAAATTATTACAGAATCCTGTTGGAATTTCATGTGGCCACAAACACCAAGCAGACATTTTTGCTTCTTTCTGAGTGTCTGAGAGCCACCCTGTGGCACATCTGTCCAGACTGTAGCTCAGCGGGTGTGTTAGTCGTGAGCACTTCTGTGGTTTTCAGATCCTGGGGATTAAATGGCGCTGGAAGAAGAGGATGAACACTTCTCTTTCCCATTCAACAGTCTCAAGAGATCCGCTTAACACTTTTTACAGAGAGAGAGAAAGACAGGGCACTCTATTCTTTCCTTTGTCTGTTTAAAGTGCATCTCTTTGAGGAAATGAGAGAGCGATCAGGGTTTATTCAGAGAGATCAGTCTGTCTGTCATCGGCTTACATTACATGAAGCTTTTTGTGAATGTGGAAGTGTTTCGAGTTTATGAACTCCAGATATTCCATTTCATTAAAATGATCACTAAAATACCCTGATGCATGATTATTTAATAGTGCTGATTGTATTTGCCCTCCCTCATCCTGTCTTTTTTTTTTTTAAACGGAAGGCTTTATTTTTCATTTCTAAGTTTTGGGTTTTTTTTCTTGCCCTGAAATAGAGAAAACAGTTTTATGGACCATGAGAGAAACAGTGTGTTCTCCACAGAACAGTTTGCAGGCCCATCAATCTGCTTACACAATGGAAACACATGAGTCAAAAGCACAGATGACCAGAGGACATCAATGCCTTTATCTTTCACGAGTACAATTGTTAATGATCAAAATATAAAAATAAAAAAGAGGGAAATGAGGGCTTTCTTAAAGGGATAGTTCATCCAAAAACGAAAATCCATCCGTCGTTTATTCACTTTCAAGTCATTCCAAACTTTCAAGCTTCAAAAATGATTTAAAACACCAATAAAGTATCCTAAAATGTAGTCTGTACAACTTGCGCGCTACATTCCAAGTCTTCTCAAGTCATAACTTTGTGACTGAAATTTAAATCAGTTAGAACTCCAGGGACGCATCACTCTGATTTTTAATCAAATTATATAGTTTTGTGAACTGAATCGGTTGATTCATTGAAAAGATCTGACACAATTCAAACATCTCCACATGTCTCATGAACGTGCTGGACTGGAAGACTAATGTTTTCTGTTCATCTGACAAAACTAGCCTACTGTATGACTTCAGAAGGCTTGTAATAATGCGCACAAGTTGTATAAATTACCTTTATTATATATGTATGGTGTTTTTGCATCATTTTTTAAATTTTGACAGCCTCAGTCCCTATTCACTGTAACTGCGTTGAAATGAGCAATCAGTGCAGTTCTGTAAAATTTTAACAGGAAGTAATATTTAATTATTTTTGATTTGGGGTGGCTATGCCTTTAAGACAATGCCTTTATAAATGACAGAAGACTGTTGGCTGTGAATAAGTCCTGCAGCTTTATATTGTTTGACCGAAGACACATTGTGCACTTTTTCAATGATCTCTATAAAATATATGCAATCTGCTTTTGCTTACAGCATGCTACTCTCTCTCTTTCCTTCTCCCTCCCTCCCGTTTTCATTCTCTCTGTAGTGTGCTTTGTCATCCCATTCAGTCTATTACAATCCCCTTCTGTAAAAACATTCCTCTCACTTTCAGTATTGATAATGCTGGCTTTGAGACAGCACCAAACTACATTCCTCTCTTTCTCTTTTCACAATATTTTTTACATGTTAATAATCTATTTATTTTTGCCTTTGTATTCATTTTAGCACACTTTTGACGTGTTGTCCTTTCAACACAATAATCATTTTTGCTAGAGGAAAGCTTTGTATTTTATTTATTTATTTATGTTTCCAGGAAAGCTGTGTTATCCAAGTAATTTGTCACAATTAATGACATTAGCGCTGGTATTTTTTTCAGATTAATTCGATTAGTCTGAGAAAGGCTAATGAGAATAGTGGGGAGCGTTCGGTGGATACAGGTCGGGCCAAAAACAGATGCCCTAACGAATGTCCCGCGCAGGACAACGCAATCCTTCCCGAATGACGGAACTGACGATGGTGAAACCGTATACAGCATGGTGGAAACTTTTCGAGATGGAATGCAGCAAATTATATTCCCCCGTACAATGAAAACACAGAAAGCTATTGCCACATGAGAGGTTTGAACAAAGGCCTGGAAGAGCGAACCTGTCTGAAATGATGATTGAGTTTTCTGTGAGCCGCATTCGCTCCCCCAGTTTCTAGCCTGTTTCGAATTTACGAAAGACAAATTCTTAGCCTGTCCGATAACACGCTTGAACATGGCCGTTCTTTAAAACTATTGATGCTCTAACGTATAGGATCTGCAGGACTTTTGTTTGCTGTACGTTTTCAAGAAAGCACTGTTATCACTTCCAGATGTGGGTATGGAACGAAATGCAATATTTATCAAGGACAATTTATTAATCAGGCCTGCCTGCAGAGGCAGCGGTGTGGAGAGAGAACTATGGCGTAGCGCGACGGGAAGATGAAAGCTTGTATATGATATGGGGGCCACTGTAAGCCAATCTGGCCCGCATTATAAGATCAGGTTTCTGCGCTCTCTCTCTTTCTCTTTTAATGAACAGGTTCATTTTACTCAATGCTCATCAAATGCCTCTTTGGTTTTTAAAGCAAACTTTGTGTCAGAGCGTATTATGGTCCAAATTATTTAAAGAAGACAGAGAGAGAGAGAGAGAGAGAGTGAAAGTAGTGCGTATTTTTTTTAAACAATAAACTCTGTCCTGCTATAAGCTATTTGAGTCCAGATGGTTCTCTCATGTGGTGCAATAAACAGTAAACTTAAATGATGCTATTCAGCTTTCATATAAAATCAGACATAAATGAAAATGAAACGTCATTTTGTACATTAATGAAACAAAGAAAACATGCAGTTTGTCTGAACAAGTTAGAATCAGCTTGTTTGTAAAAAAAAAAAAAAAGTCACGAGTGTTTTCTGACCTCTAGGGTTTTCACAATCATGACCTAATTATCCAATCAGATCAAAGCCCACGGGTTCCAGGGCGGCTCTTGCCGTGGTTTCTCTAAGTGGTTGAACACACAAGGGGGTCACACTTCAGCTGTGTGATCTCACACAGGAAAATGACAAACAACATGTCAGGGTGACACGTTCTCACTCCGTTCGCTTCTGTAAAGACTAATAACATTACTGTTACCAACCTACTGTTAATATAATTAAACACTAGCATTAGATGATAACTAAGGTACATGAACATTGAAAAGGTTAGCAAGAGGTCAGTAAAATATTTTCGGTTCTCACCAAGGCTGCATTTATTTGATTGTAAATACAGTAAAAATAAATATCGGAAACATTTTTACAATTTAAATGACTGTTTGCTACTTTAAGATACTTTTCATTTATTCCTGTTATGACAAAGCTGATTTTTCAACAGCCATTGCATTAACATTACAATTTTCTGTGATCCTTTAGAAATCATACTAATATGATAATTTTCTTAATATCAGTGTTAAAAACATGCTTTGTGGAAACCATAATAGTTTTTCAGAATTCGTTTCACATTCTGAGCAATTTGAAATATATATATATATATATATATATATATTAAACATTATAAATATTACTGAAATATCTGAGCATTACTGTAATTTAAATGTAAAAAATTGAAAATTACCAAAAGCCAATACCAAAATGTTAAACAATTTCACCAGTTATCCAGGTACAGTGTAAATGAACCTACAAGCCATCTATTTTTAGACAGAAATGCAGCCGCTGCATTTTTATAAACCTTACCTTCTCCTTTTATAAACCTTACCTTCTATTTGGATGTGTATTTCAAAGACCATAGTAACAGAGCAGCAATGTCCGGACCAACTGCTGATAAATTAGCAGTATGCACAATTTATAACCCAAATGTCAGTGTCAGTTCCTGCCGCGTGCCACACTCTCGAATGTTAACCTTCTAGCCTGACAGCACACACATTAACCTGTAATTCAGTCTGTTTTTGAGCTGGACAACTCCGAGTTTGGCATCCATATGACTTTTGCGCATCATTTGTCTTGTTTACTTAAATAATAAGGGTTGAAAATGAAACCTCATATAGAATGCAAAGTGTCTCTGTTACTTCACAACATAAGAAAACAGCAACAATATGCAATTGCAAGCAGCTCGACAAAATAATAACATGGAAGTACATGCGATTCAATGCACCGTTCCTGTATTTAGACAGTAATGTGAGATCAAGCTGTGCACAATGGCATCTTATTACTCAGTGAAATACCAGTTAGAGGATATTTAGTGTCAGTCTTAAATATCTCCCATTCATTGATGTTGTAGGAGAAGTAATGCAAGTCTGTGTTTAGTAAATGATGTCTGAGAAAGTGTCTTTACTTTTATATAGCTGTCAATCAAAACATGGGGTAAAGTATGTAAGTGTGCAGGCATGCTCTCACACACACCCATGTTCTGTCATAAATCAGTTCTTGTCACGTGTGTCTGGGTGTGCGGTTGTGTGTCCTTGAGTCGTCTCATTCTCTTGTATCACTGTAGTTCTGTTTTGATCTGGTATGAAGAAAATGTTAAAGATTTTTTCCTTGTGGTTTATTTTGATTATTATTATTTGTCTTTTCTTTGGACTAAACTTCTCAGCGCTTTAATCCTTCAGCAGCTTCGAACCCTGATGAAATTTCCAAACATTTATAACTGAAGCTTTTTTTATTTATTTCGTCTGTGATGGGATTTGGGTGTCCGTTTCCAAATGTATACATACAATACATCCATTGAGGGGCCATGATAATTGAATAATATCGAATACCAAAGTTATCACTGTAAAAATAGCCTTGAATATTTGGAGTAATTCTTGTCAAATATACTCTCGCATAGTTAAAGCGGAACATTTCTCTTCGCTCCCTCATGTCCTAGGAGCTTCTGTTAAGAATTGAAAGCGTGATTAATTAAAGGAGGTTTTGGAAAATACAAAAGGCCTTTTTTTTGCAGTGGTCTGAATCCAAGGAAAATCTTCAGTGTGATAACTGTTGTACATTTCAAAAGTGAAACGTTTAAGCGATTAGACCACAGGCATGTACACTATGGCAGATGAAGCTGGAGTGTGGGTGTGCAAAAGAATGTTTCTTGAGCTATTTTTACAGCTGATGAAGAAAGCACTACAGTATGAGGAAATCAAGGTGTATCCTTATAGGCTCAAATTTGTCTTATTCTTGCACATTTGGAGCAATTATTGCAAGTTGAATAGCATGAATATTACATGAAATCAAAATGAATGCATGTTCCTGGTCTTGTGAACAATTCATTCAAATGAATATTTAATAATCAATATTCAAACTGTTTGCCTTTGTTATCTTTACTCTAAATAGCTTGCCGTTTTGATTTCTGCTGATGTCACTTTGGCAATATTTTTAGTTACATTCGGTCTGGCACAACTCTTGTATGTAACAGCTACTTTACACCATCCCATTCATTCCCACCCTTAGTTTTCACATTGAACATTCTGTTTCACTTGGAAATGCATTATATTACGCAAGTAAAATAGGCTATGAATGTTAGTTCATGTTGACTTTAAAGCCGAAATATATTTAATGCCTTGATGAGTTCATCTTGAATGTGCTTGTTTGTAATATACGGAAACTATTCAACAATCACAAAGAGTAAAAGATGATTGAGTGAGAAAATGTGACATCTGAATGTTTAAAAGTGCAGTAGGAGACTTTGGAAACGTCTTGGAAATTCTAATGGCACTGAAAGCATTCGTCCCCCCGTAATTAATGGCAGAATTTTCATTTTTGGGTGAGCTAACCCTTTAATGACTGCTATCGGCGTGCAAAGAGACGTTCAACCAGCATAACAAAAATGTTTTTGAAGCTGACACAGAATAGCATACGCCTGTTTACATTCAGTGGATACTCTCCAAAATGGCGCCAAGGTGATGCGAAGAAGACCAATTGTTAAATACGGTCGTTATTTTTGTTCTCTTTGTGCACTAAAAAAATGTCTTGTAGTTTCGTAAAATTACAGTTGAACCCCTGATGTCACATGGATGCTTTGTTTCAGGACTTGGATCGTGGTAATTACATTGCTGTCTGTGGGAGGGTCAGAGAGTAGTCAGAAGCCATCATATACTAAGAAAAATATCCTAATTCGTGTTCCGCAGATGAACAGAGGTCTTACGGTTTAGTTTACCGAATAGCTTTAATTTGCACCTAAAATTATGTACACATTTGTTTAAGCACAGATATTCATAAAAGAATGCAAATGTTTCAAAACCCTAGCCTACATATGTTGCTAAAGGTGTTCCTTTGTCTTAGACCTCCATTAATACATTGGTTCTTGTTCATTTGCTGTATATTTAAATCATTCTCCTAGATCTTGGACTGGTATCTTGACAGTTTGACCAAGAGTCAATGAATCAGGGCCGTTTAATTTTCCTATTAAACATTAGGAAGCTCATCATTCCCTTTGTTTTTATAGGTGGATGGAATATCTTCAAATGTTATTTCCCGCACGGTGCACAAAGAGACTCATGTAATTAGATGTCTGACAGGGTTTTTTTACGGTTCGTCATGAGGGAGGTCAGCGAGTAAAAATTTCCAAATGCATTTTGGATTGAAATACGACTCTTTACAGGGGGAAATTTTCAAACTCACTACGTTCATGCGGCGTTGGAAAGGTGGACTGCCATTTCAGACACCTGTATCAAGATTTCCTATCTCTCGTTTAAATAATACAGCTGTATGTTTCCATGTCAGTTCTTGGGGATGACAGCTCTGTGTGAACCGAGCTGAACAAAAACATTTCCAGAGTTCAGTGTGACCAAAACAAAGAGCCAAAGGTTTCCACTAAAACGTCAGTGCCACCCTGCCTCTGACAAAACAACATGCTGACAAGTGTTTTGTCTAGAGCTTCACAGAGATGCCATTTCACTCAGACACCTTGACTGAAGGAGCTTTCCAAAGTGTGTGTGTTTCAGAGGGGTGTTGGTTTTGGAGGACAATCAAACTGGCGTGAAGCGTCAGCGGTCTTCATTGTCGTTCTGTTCATCCCGCCAGTTTTATTGTGGTTAGAGTTTAAGATAAACTCCTGCTCCGGCAGAGGGGCGACTCCTCGCTGTGACCGCTTTTTTCTTTATTTACTCTCTAGTGTATCTTTTGAAAGAGTTTCAAACGTAGGAAAGGAGAGGGAGAAGGGACGGGAGATAGAAAGTAAGGTTTTATTCTGTCATCATGCATTCCTCTGCGGCCTCTAGAGTCTGATGCTTTTAGAAGCGTTAAGCAATTCGGAGACCTGAAAAAGGGGGATGTTTAGTGCTTCCAAACGTTGAGTGCAAGCAAATATGCATTACAACTCACCTAAACTGGAACACATGAGTTATTCTTTTTTAACCAAACAGTGTCTTTCTCTTTTTATTTGCTTTAAAAAAAAAATAGTTTTGCTGCTCTCGGTTTTCAGAAAAGAGGAGAGGAATTCCTTTTCTCCTGCTTTGTGTTAATCCAATTACCCAACACCTGCAGAGTACACTCATCTGCCAAATCCTCCCATCCTCCTCCTCCTCTTGCTCCCTCTATCATCCTCCCTTTAAAAATGGTTTTGCGGAGAAATGGAATAATCTGTCAGACTGTTAACGTGGGTCCGGTTACACACCTGCCAAGTCTTAAGCTGAAAGAATAACACCAAACTGTTTTGAGGTATTTGAGAATGGATTACAGAGAATTCAGGTACAAATCCAGAAACGCAGCAAAATCCAGAGCTCTCTTGTTGTGTGATTCACTGTGTGCTTTACCTTATACGCTTTCAAGATGTTTAAAGTTTATATTAAACTCGGCTGGCGTCTTGAGTTTTTCGGCGGAAGATGAAAAGGTGTTACCGTATCCTCTGATAACTTCTGTCCGTTGTGCTTTGTTTCACAGGAAGTCATTGATATGATTGATAGCACTGTACAAGCTTTCAGAACGCCAAATTTACGGAAAAAATGTGTCTCTGTGACTGTTTGAGCTCAACAAGACATAAACCCTTCTGCTGGACATCTTTTATCCTGAGCTGTATCCTGAAATCTGTCGTGAGAAAACGGGGCGATCACTCAAAACAGAAGTTCCTGCTTCTACTGAAGGACGAAAACCAGAACGAGCCCAGCACACCTTGTAGGCCTCTGTTTGACTTCCTGTTTAATGTTCGGCAGACAGGTGACGGCTGAACTCCATCCACTCAGCCTGCTAATTTAGAGCTTCTTCCTTTAGGAGCAGATTGGCTAAAATAGGATTTGTGTTGTTTAAAGGAAACATGACCTTATTCCACATCTTCAGGCTCAAACTGATCGGTTTTGTCTCTCGAAGAAGTAGTCTTTCGTTTCCTCAAAGACTGAATTTGTTTCAAATAACACAACAATACAGCAACTTTAAATCTTTCACATCGTACTTTTCTTACTAAAAGTATCCTTTTGTTTAATTTCTAAAGTAAAATATATCCTGCTGACCCCAAACTTTTGAATGGTACTATATATATATATATATATATATATAAATGGTTATATATATTTTTTTTTTTAGACTAAAGTTTAACCACTCTAAACATAATCAGGAAACCACATAAAAAAACACCTAGTATGACATAAACCGAATGAATGAACCAAGCATAGAATCAGTTTACTGTAGTCAGGGGTCATTGGCAAGTCATGGGGTATTTTTATATTTGCTGGTGTTCATGACAAAATAAATCCATATGATTACTCACACCCTGCTCTCATAGTCCGTAATATAGCAAATGGTAATAATAGCAAAATAAAATACTACTCGGAAAATAACATTAAATCTCACGTAAGGGATTGCGGAGATTGTTCCATTATACATTTGTAAGAAAAATGTGTGTAATTACACTGAAACCTGTCATAACCGACCCACGTCTTTGAATGATGTTTGGGATTGTCGAAGTGAATTTATGCTTTTTCGTGACACACCCTTAGTGACTGTGTTTTGTGGGGCTGTAGTAGAGGACGTTTAAATCTTCTGTTTTTCTCAATCTCAAGCTGAATCATATGATGAACCAGGATGGAGAAACTTAGTCTTCTGTTTCAGTTTGCTCCTTTAAGCACCAGGCCCAGGAACGTTCAGATCAAAGGAGAGCAGAGCCCCCTGAATCTGCTTGTGTGTGTGCGTTTATGTGCGTTTCTTGCTATGTCCCATTTGACTTGTTCTTTGACATGCTATTAACATAACATGTCATCAGTAATTTGACCTTGTGAAGTAGCTAACTGTGTCTCTCTCGCAGGGAAAAAAACAATAAAAAAAAAATTGGGAGGAACGACAAAAAAACAAGCAGTGAAAAAAGATCCCCCTTGAAGAAAATGGCCATCAGCACTAGTGCCATCTGTATTACCCACTCCAACTCTTTGTGATTCAAACTCCGTCGGGCTGAAATCAGAAACAGACCGGCCGGAGCACTTAAAAAACAGCTAAATTTAAAAGCCTTTTACAGGAGGAGTAGTTTAAAGTCTTTGCTAGAGGCCCTTTATTCACAAGCTTTGAATAAAAAAAAAAATAAAACATGCAATAAGCAGAACCTCATTTCAAATGGAAATGGAATAAAATGACGTTCATTCTTCTGGCCTCACATTGTGATATGATAGAAGAATATGAACCTGGATTCCTGGAAGTACGCAAACTCATTTTAGTTGAAGTAAGACTTTTTAGCGCTCATTAAGAGTGACCCTGACAGACCGTGTTTCTTTCTCATGGTGTTACGGTTCAACTTATGCGGTTTTAGGACATAAACATTGTATTTGCGTTCAAGCATGTAGATTTACTTCACTGTCATTTTCTATTAAACAGAAACCTAACAATACCTAAATCAGCTCTGGTGCGGTATAAGAGCAGGCCTTCATGATGAATAGTTAGGCCTGAGGCTCTTATAAGCTGATTAATTTATGTGTATAATGGCTGGCAGTGAGGGGGAACCGAATTCCCCAGCACCTGCCCCAAGACAAATGAACAAAATTGCAGGGAAATGGAAAGGTTAAAAAAAGCACATGCACAATCATATTCCGACAAACCAATTAGAATATATGTATGTCTATGTTTTTATGTTGTATAATACATAAATATTAAAACGTATAAATATACTATTTTGTAAAATATACAACTTTTGCTTTATTAAATTTGCTGCTAATAGTTAGTAAGGTAGTTGTTACTAATAAACAGGCAATATGTTAATAAGCAACTAGACTAAAGTGTTTTGTATGTGTTATAAACTATTTATCGGTGTTTGTGTGTATAAATATTGTTTACTATATAAACAAACTATACACTATGTATATATTCGATACATTGCATTTAATATATGGCATATTTTACAGAATATAAATTTATTGAATTAGATGCGTATAAACTTTTAATTTATATGAAAATAAAACTGACTTGAATATTTTGTTGAGCGGAAAAAGTCTTCTATTTATTTTATGGATTTCGTTGAATGTCTTCAATTACACTGTTTGTGTTTCCTGACCTTGAGAACTCAGTAAATTATCACTCTCACTTTTGCGAACATCAAACTTGGAGCACAAGAGGTCCCTGTACACTCCACGCTGCACGCAGATGCGCACTTATTCATGTTAATAAAACACCCAAGAGTGTTTCATCTTGTATTCTGATGCAGCTTTATGTCACTATTAAACACAAGCCAAACAAGCTGTGAGAGAAAACACATTTCAGACAGCCCTAAAGAGGGTCAAGGGCAGGTAGAAAAAGAAATTGAGGGGAAATAATATATATGGGCCGAGACATAAGCAGGGGTTTTCAACTGATGTGCAGGAGAGAAGAATAAGAGAGGGATTTTTTTCTTTATATGTCTATATGTATATCCTGGCCTCGTAACCTGTGTTCCCTGTTGCTCTCAATTAAACATTTCTGTATTCAAATAGTCTGTGGGAGGCCCCCTCCTCATGACCCGCCAGAATCTGTGTGTGTGTGTATATGTGTGTGAGGAATGAAATATCAGCGCTTTGATACCGAATCCCTCCTGTCTGTTAACTTTGGCCAAGCTGAAGGATTCTGGGGATGCTTGCCTGTATGTTCCAGTACCCCTCTCTCATATCCACCTACAGACACGGGCACACAGACACAAGAATATTTATTTACATATATATAGGAATGCACACTCACACAGTACAGTATATGAACCCCCACCTAGTTCCAGGTCACACAGTCAATGGGGTTTCTTTGCTTTTGAACGAGATGGTGGAGAGAGTGAGAAAAAGAAAGAAAGAGAGAGATTCCAAGGGAAGACAGTGTAAAGGGCTCTTGTGGTGAGCAGATATCTCATGTATCTGAGAGAAAAGAATGAAAACACAGCTCCCACTCTCCTCTTTTTTCCCTTTCTCTCGCTTTTGCTGATGGGAAATAAAATCCATTTAAAGGGATAGTTCACCCAAAAGTGAAAATCCTGTCATCATTTATTCACCTTCATGTTGTTCCAAAACTGTGTGACTCTCACCAGTGTTTCGAATACTGTGATATTTGCTCTTGTGCATGCCATTATAACGAATGAGGCCTGAAGCTTAAAAAAGGTCACTTAAGCACTCATAGAGATGTCATTAAAGTGCTGAGTATGACTTCATCAGATCAATCGATTCATTAAAAAGATTCAGCACTTGGGAGCTTTTTTGTGTTTTTTTATTATATTGAACAGAGTATCCTAAAATAATCTTAAAAGAAACATTTGTAGATTTGAGGGTAGTCATTTAGCAGTTTTTCCAGAGTGACTGAACACTTATTCTATTATCTTTCACAAGTCCCAATGTTTTATAACAGTAAACATAATTGAACGCAATCTTAATGTTATATTTTATCATGATTTTTAAAATGGGTTAAACTAATAAAATATATACATTGGTTGTTTTTTAAAAAAAGTAGAACAAGCTTATGTTGAGCATTATTCTTAAAGACACTGTATTTAGCAGTTCATACAGTGTAGGAAGTATTTCTTGTAGTTTGTTTCTACATGAAAGTATCTGAAATGTTTATTTGAAATAATATTGCATCCATTTCGTCTGGGATGAAGCATGCAAACATAGCATCACTGAGTAATATTTTTTTATGTAACACTCCTGATTTTACAGTTCCACTTCCTGTTGCTAGTGCTTCAGAAATCACATTTCACCTTTAAAGTTGCCATCAAATAATCAATTTGCAAAATGCATATTTTTTTTACCTATCTGTGAACTTTGTATCTGTGCATATGTTATGTTTTTTTTTTTCGTCATAATTTTTAATCAAACTGTCTTCTCTTCTTCTCTCTGGTGATGTGAACTGGACTGCTTTCTATCTGCATAAGCTATCTGTATAAGTGGTATCGCCCTACACTGACCCTACACCTAAACCTAAACCTTACAGGAAACTATGTGCATTTTAGATTAAAAAAAAAAAAAAAGAAAACACCATTTAGTATGATTTTTAACCTTTTGATTTACGGGGACACTGAAAATATCCTCATAAATCACTTTCATATTGTATTACATGTCATACCCATGTCATTATACAAATTTGTGTCCTCATAAACCATATAAACATGCACACACAACAATAACAATAATATTAACCAACAGTTGTAATGCATACTAATAATAATAATATACAGTTGTGTATACAGTGTATTTAAATGTAGTGTAGACGCATTTCTTGTAAAACTGATTATTGGATAGTGACATTATTATAGGAGGAGAATTATTGGTAATAAAAATTAAAAAACAGATACGAAATTTTTATTTATTTATTTATTTTTCAGGGGGTGGGGGGGGTGGGTTTTCAGCTGCATTTTTTCTGTGTTTGTCATGATTTTAGTTTGTGCTTGTCACTCTTGATACATATATGTCTATAGCGAACTAATTAGATCTGGCACAGTGTTAACAGCGAGAGAGAACGAGCAGAAACAGCAGCAGTAATACGAATGCACAGGTAGCAGGGGGGTAAGTGGATTGCAGGACATTAATTTCAGGTACGGTCCTGTATTGAAAGTTGTATAAACAAACACCTCCTCCTTTCTTGAGAACCATCGGGGGGGCCAGAGCCAGTCTACGATCCCCTGGGAGCTCACGCCTCCCCAGGTCAGCACTTAACAAACTACCCCTAATTTACACCCCCAAACCCCCCTATTAACTTTACTCAGCAGCTACGGCGTACGCTGACACAAATTAACACACAAATTACATCCACTAATTGCTTTCATACTAAACTTTGACTCTCTGAACTGCTTCGAATTTGTTTCCAGCAATTTGTTGTGCTGTAATAGAATAATTGAAGCCTTTGGTAAGGAGATCAGTTATGGATGTGTAGTCCGGGCTACAGGATTATTGTGTTTGTATATGTGTTTGCGTGTGTTTATACTCATGCCAGGCTAGGTCGACCCACCTCATCTCTCACGGACCCCTGAAGGGGCATGTGGTTTTCCAGAATTCATGTGTGGATATTAGGGTGGTCTGTACCAAACTCTTTGAGTCTGGCTGACTCTTCCCTCACCTCTGCCTTATCAGTTGAAAATGACTGCTGAAGGGAGAGGGGGCATGCTTCTCAAATAACAGTAAATACCGCACACACAAGTATGGACTCTTACAAGCTGACAGAACCAATAAATAGGAAGTGTGGATCAGAAGTGGACATGTGGAGAAACTTCCTGTGCGTATGCTCATGGTCACTGAAGCATGGTAACCCCTGAAGCTATTAAAGAACTGCATTCCATTGGTCAAAGAAAGTGTTTAGTTCAGTGTAATAGCAGTGAACAAACTTGTTCTAAACCTTTTGTTTTAATCATTAGTGTGTTTTTCATTATTGGCAAAAGCGTGAAATTTTGAGTGCAGCTGATCTGATAAAGAGATCTTAAGTCTGTATCCCATCATGCTTTCTCTGAATTGTGAAACGATGTTAAGACAAAAACCACAACATACTTGTCGCTGCTGTTGCTGTCAAATTATTAAATGATTAAGAAAAACCTCTATATAACATTAAGCAGACATTCAAAAAAAAAGTTGATTAAGAAGTGAGTATAAATTCGACAGTTTGGTGCCTGTATGATTTTTTTAAAGACATAATTATTTTTAATCAGCATTAAATTTTAGTGGCATTTATAATTTTACAAAATCTTTCTATTTCTATTTAATACTTTCTATTTATCAAATTATATTTTAAAATAAACTATCAGTGTTTCTTCAGAACATATTAAGCAACTATTTTCAGCACTGATAATATTTATTGAGCACCAAATCAACATATTAGCATGGCTTCTTAAGGATCATGTGACACTGAACAAGCTTATTAAGAAAATTCTGCTTATCCATCAATGAAATAAACTGCAATTAAAAACATTTCAATAGAAAAAAGTATTTTAATGCAATAAAACTTCACAATAGTGCTATTTTTCACCATTTTAGTGTTAATTAAAATAAAAGTTAATGAAAATCAAAGTTCCAAGTGTGTGTGAATGGTCAGACTCATTCATGAAGAGAATTGCCCATTTGGTTGAATCCTTTAACTTGTATTGTAGCCCATAGATTTGATAAAGTAAATAACCCCCACCTTTGTGCCTTGTTATCTGAATTGTACCAATCCAGAGCAGAGCAGGAACTTGTGAACTCTGTTGACATCAAAGTCCATCATCAGAGCATCATCTCATTGGTTTTGCTTATCAGCTCACCTGCTGAGCTACAGGACCCTTGTCATTGCAGTTTCACACGTTAGGAAAAAAAGACTCTACTTTGTTGTTTGAGTTAAACATTATTTATGTGTGCTTTATAATGGACCATATAGACATCTCGAAATAGATTTGAATTTTAGATTGTATTTATTTATTTAACACATTTTTGTATTCAGTTATTGTGACTGTATGTTGATCTGCCTGGTACTGTTGCCATTGTGCTGTAACAGTTCAATTATATCATGCTACTATACATTTATCAATGTTTAATTTTGCACAGGTGATACTATCTAAAGTTTTGGAAAATGCTTTGACATAATCTTCCAAACTGAGGCAAAACTTGTCACAAGAGCAGCATATCTGTGATGCAGAATAAAAGACTCTTCCCTTTTGAGACTTCCCTGTCGTTTAAAGCCCTTGAACTAAACCAGCGGTATTTCCTCTGATCAGGAGCAGTGGGGACAGGTCCACCTCGACACCGGCTATTTATAGTGTAGCAGGAGAGGAGCGATGAGATGACTCAAAATTAGGGAAGCGGCCAACATTCTGATCAAACCAGAGGAAATCCAAAACCATCTCGAGCATGTCCATAACTGGAGCGACCATTCGCCTGGGGAACGGCCTTTTAAAATTACAAAGCACAGAATCAGAAACAGGCAACATAGATGGCAAGTCTTCAGCCGTACAGCTAGTAGCCAATGGGGCTTCTCTGTTTGTGTATTTCTTGAAGGGCAATTATCACTAAGCAGTGCTGATTACAGAGAAGCCATTATTCCTTTCTGGAAGAGACAGCATCAATATTTTCCTGCACCTACTCCAGGTAATAACTGAAGAGTTTAGTCTGGTAGCATTTGTACAGCTATTAGAATAATGGAAAAGTATTAGCATTCAAGTTGCATGCTTAATCAGTAGCCAGACGTGTAGAGTTAAATGTGGTACTGGTTCAAATAAAACTTTACCATCAAAAATTAGCCAAAAAAAAAAAGATTATTATATAAATTATTATATTTAATAAGTCGGTATTTAAATGTTTTGCATTAGGAAATAACTTTAGTTTATTTGATTATTTATTATTTTTATTTGTTATGATTTTTCCCGTGAGTTAAAATCAACAATTAAATCTCTTTAAGGTCACGATTGTTTGTCCTAAAAATGTTGTAAATTTAAAAATGAAAAGTGAATATTTGGTAACGCTTTATATTTGGTGGCATTAATTACTATGTACTTGTACTTATGTTTGTTGCTGTTGAGGTGGGATATGGATTAGGTTTGGGACAGGTCTGGTGGTACGGGTGGGTTAATGTATTAATTACAAATGTAATGTTTAGTAGTTTTCAAAAATATAAGTGCCATGTAAACAATAAACACATTGCACAAAATGATTTATTTTAATGCAAGTACACAGTAGTTAAGTCCACCTAAAATAAAGTGGGACCTTATTTTTTATCCTATTTTTATAAGACAAAGTCTTTTAAGTCTTTTTTTACTTTATTTTTTATTTCTCCTTAGAAATTTTAGGGAAAGTGTTGATGCTTAATCCAAACACTGCTGGGAGCTTTATTCAGTTTGAAGTCTAAAAGAGCACATTTTCCATGGGCCTTCCATTATCTTTATGAAGTTTGGATGAGCTTTAAGTCAAAACTTTTATCTCATGCAGTTTGTTTCCCAGAGCACGTTGACTCCGCAGGTCCCTATTTATTGAGGGGTGAAGACGACCCCAGGTCAAACCCACCCAAACATCTGAACTTAGATTAGAACGACTGATACAACCGCACTTTATGGGACGTCCTGAGAATACTTTCCCAACTCTGCCCCCACCTTACAAATCACTGTCTCCACTCAAGCAGCAGAAATAAGGCTCAGCTTCCTGTGCTGCCCTCCCAGAGGCCTTTCTCCTGAAACAAATGTTTCCTCCTTAAAACAGCATTTGTTTGTATCGGGTGTCTGATGGAGGAAGATGTTCATACGGTCTCATTACTGTGAACAACATCACCTGCACCACAAGAAGAGGTAAATCAAAAAAATAAAAAAGAAGCCAAAGAAATCCGAAGCCAAATCTTCATTAGTAATTTTTTTTTTGTTAACAGAGACCAGTGACTACAGGTCAGTGGAAAGCTGCTTTTCATACACAGCAAGAGAACAGCAGACTGTTCATTAAAACCTGTCAGCAATTCAAGTTATAATCGGTGCATAAATATACAGGGAGAACTTGCCTCATAAAGAATTTAATTCAGCTTTCCAGCTACATAAATGTTTGGGGCAAGATGTCACGTATTCATTAGTGCAATTGTTTACATGGAAATCTTATAATAGGCTGTTTAGCATCAGGTTCTGAAGTACTACATAAAGTAGAAGATGTTGTCCCACAATAAAAGTCACTGAAAAAATTAATGTTTGTAAGTTAAAGGGGGAAGATAAAGGATAAGATAAGTTACTTTTGTAATGATATTTCTCTTAACATTACACATGATCTACAAAAATATATTTCTGTACATAAAAAGTGTGTACTAAATCGAATTCTATTTTACTGTAGATTACATTATTAGATTATATTTTGTATTTTTATAAATTTTTATTAGCTGTGACTTTTTTCACTTTATGATGTCTGTAAAGAACAGGCAGATGTACCTATATTTTTGTATGTCGGCATATTAGTAAATCAGTAAATGCACTTTTCTTCTTCAAAATAGTTTTTGTCAGATTTTTTTCACATTAAAAGAAAGATTTTTCGTTGTTGTTTTTTTCCCTTTCTTTTCCTCATGCATTACATTTCTAGAAGTTTCTGTATTACATTTACAGATGTAGACATTTCTAAGACTTACAAAAAGCACTGTTTTGCTTGAGAATAATGCTTTTAGATACCTTTTAATCCGCAAAAGAGCCTTCCGACTTTCTCTGTCTCTTCTTCCGAGATGTCCAAACTGAAGGCATCTCCGCTCCGGCAAGTGTCCTCCACCCAAAGTGCCCTGCTTGCTATTATGTGTGTAACCCCGTCCAGCTGTCTTGCATTCACACAACCCAAACTGGACGTCTCAGCACGAATAGCATAGGCCCATGACGTTTAACAGCGGAGAGGGAAAGAGACATACGGAACAGTTTCAGAGCTCTGATGAACAGAGAAATATAAAAGCTGCTGAGATTTATGGGCTGAAGAACGCCAGAGCAGCTTCTGATGGGAGCAGCCTGCCCGTGACTTCTCAGATCTCGGGAAGTTCTGGGTGGATGATCAATTGCAAAGTTTGAAATCGCTAAACAGAAACTGATGGTTGGCGCGATTGAAATCGTCCCTTTTCTTGGTGTCGCAGGACTGTTAGCATGTAAGGTATGTTCTGGAGAAACACAGATCCTGTCTTCTATCTCTGGTAGACCTGTCCAGACCTTTTCCCACACTTTTTTTTTGTCTTTCTACCCCTAGTTCCTTTTGTTGGGAAGTGTGCCAGGTGGCCAGTGTAGTGCCAGAAAGACTTCACTGAAGAGAGAATAAGGAAAGTTCACCCATATATACATGGAGGAGAAAAAGAATAACTTGTAATAATAATAAAAATGATAATAGCAATTATGTGGTTATTAAAATCTGATTTGTGTTCTGCTGCATAGATAATATTCCTCTTCCTCTCGGTTTAATCTTTCTCTGTATATATTGTCGTCTTTAGCTCTCTCCCTCTCTCTTTCTCTCTTTCCCTCATTCTGTTCTGCGGTCTGCATTTAGCTGTTTTTGTGGTCTTTGATCTTTTACTGCGCTCTCTTTTCTACACATTCCCACTCTCAATCTTTCTCCCTCAAAAAGTAAACTGTTTTTATCTTCCTTCCACCTTTTTTTATTCCCATCTTCCTCCTTTTAATGGGTCTCTCCCTTCCTGTTCTTTGGTTTGTTTTAGAGCTGAGATTTGGCAAAGAGGTGAAACTGTAAGTCTAACAAAAATTGAAACAATTTATCATCTTTCTCAATGCACACGACATTACAATCTGTGTGTGCTCTTGTCCTATAAAAGTATTCAGATGAGAATAATTTATGTCATTACCTCAAGTCGAGCAGTTAATACCTCTCAATGTTTTGCAGACAACTACTCACGTTACAGTAATTAAGTACAAATTTAGCTAAATAATCTACTTCCTTACTTTGAAATCATAGTCTGTTACCGAGGACGCCCACATTTTTAATTGATATTCAAACCTTTGATGCATTTCAGCAGCCAATTTAGATATCCAATTGTAAACTGACCAATAAAAGCAGTGATATCTAAACCAGGAAAAGCTGATGAAGAACAATCTAATGGAGCTACTTCTCCATGTTTCTGTCTATGGCAATTCATGCACAGTAAGCACTTATCAAAAGTGTACCGAGGAGATTCGGGATAAGACAGATCGGCGGCTTGAAAGCGGAATTCATGATGTACGCACTCATCATATACATTTTGCAAATTTTGAACAAAGAAAAAGCCAAGGAGCACTATTTATGTTGCGGTCCATACATATACACGTGCTGTGTCTCGCTCTCTCCTCGCATCCGCCTCCTGTCAATTACACAGTCTGAATGTCCATACGGGATTGCAGGTATTCCGCATAGATTTAATCATTCCCGTGCAAATGTGGCTAGCTCTTTATTGTAACATGAGAATACAGTCCTCTAATGGCAGAAAACTGGCTGCAAAGTCTCAAATAGGCCTAACACACGAAAATAAACCGTCCTCTTACTCCGATATTGTTTGTGCACACTCAGAGTGTGCAGTCACTATATCTCTGTGCTTTTAAAATATAAATTGTTTCTCTTTAATCCAGTATTAAACTTAAAAAGTTATCAACCAAATAGATCAGCACCTGTCCGATGGAACTGCTACTGGAAATGGTATTGGCTGTAAGTGAAATGCACCAGAGAGCCTCTCAATCAAACTAATGATTGCCTTTAAAAAAAACTGCTTGGGCGACAAATATTGAGATATTAATATACCTAGATGGCAGTATACATTATGTAGTATTTTTTTCAGTGGTACTGAAATGATTAAGCTTGCCATAAAATCAAAAACGACCCTACTTATTTTATTAGTGCACTACTTACTTTTTAGTGCACATTAATGCACAGTTGTAATTCTTGTGATAAACAGTTAAACTGTGCAAAAACAAACAAGTCAAGTCAAGTCACTTTTATTTATATAGCGCTTTTAACAATACAGATTGTAGCAAAGCACTGAACATTATCA
>JAUMHR010000063.1:12402200-12412476 GCA_032361145.1 Enteromius fasciolatus | reverse complement strand
CAGTATCTTTTGTTTTCACTTTTCTGCCACTGGTTATTTTCTTTGGTTTCAGATTAGTTCACACCCGTTTCTGTTCACCCTGTGTTTGATTCAGTTCAGTTGTCCATTATTATTGTGTTGTTCTTGGTTATTCTTTTCCATGTTACAAGCATGCATGTTTTATGAGTTTTAATAAATTTATATTTTACTCAGAATAAATGCTGCTTCAACTACTACTTCTGCAAGCAGCTGTAACAGTAATGAAGCCAAATGCCTTTTTTTTTAAAGAAAAAAATCAACAATTTTTATTAAATCATCAAAACTATTATTTTCTAAAACAATTCCTAAAACAACAAACAGTGCTATTATTTTTGGTATATTTAATAATAATTATAAAATCAGATACAATGCTGTTTTCACAAAATTATAAAAAATATGATGTGCATTCTTCTTTTTATTATTATTATTATATTTTTTTGTTTTAAAATTGCTACCTAACATTGCATTGTAGTTCTCATCATACTGTAAGATGATTCTGAGAAGAATCCTGAATCCTCTGCCTATTGACCACTTTCTGCAAGCCAAGGGCGATGATGTCAGGGCAAAAGTAATCATGACTGTGCACGGAAACTCACATCATACACAAACCCACACACATTCTACACACTCACAAACACATACTTCCATTCCTGTGAACAAACCCAGGAGACCAGCTCTGGGTGTAGAACAAGAACTGTATCACAGATGTTGTGAAAGTGTTTGGCACTTTGCTCACCATAGCAGAGGCAATAAATCTAATGTTGTGGTCTGAATTTGGAATGGTGAGTTTTTAAAGATTCTTGTGTTTTTAAATTGTGCGTGGGACAGAGTGCCGGTTGAGAAATGCTGTTCCTGTAATGGTCCAATTCATCTGGGCCTGTAAGAATGACTGGCTCTGATGATCCTTTTCATAACCTTGTTCTTTAAAGCTTTTTGCTACTAATTCGGAGGGTTAAAAATAGATCCGTCCGTGTTTGGTTAGAGTCAAGGATCTAACACCACTGATAAAGCCTTCTCTGTCTAGAGAAGTCTTTTTTTTATCTCTCTAAACACCCCATTCAACCTCTGAATTGTGTTTGCAGGTGTGTCTGTTTGCTCCGATTTCTCTATGAATACATGTACTTTCGTGCCCTCTGATGGCTTTTTAAAGCTACAGTGATTTCATTCTCAGAGAAAGAATCAAGATGCTTATAAGGACAGCAGCAGATGTCCCCTCCAGGCCAAATGTGAAGTCAATCCATGTCTTCACATCACAGATCGTTATTTATTGATTTATTCAGTCAAGTGTGGAGCACATTGTTTATCCATGCCTATTGTTTAATATTGAATTAGTCTGTGAAGACAAATCCCCTTTATTTGTGCCAGTTGTACCCCTGTATCTCTAGGTTTAACATTTGTTTGACTTTAGTAACATTCTGAGAAGAATATGGTTAGGATTTGCATTGATTACAACAAACATGCATTTGATACAGAAATGACTATTTATTTTCAAAAATAAGTTTAAGGAATCCAGTGATATATGTAAATAATCAATAATCAGATTAAAGTGCCAAATATCAGTTATACAAAAAGGAATCTGTACAAAAGGAGGAAATACATGATTGAAGGTGTCTTTGGTTAGAAGAAATGACTGCTGGACTGACTTCGGGTTTTAAATGCGAGAGCTTTGGTGGGCTCTCAGTAACTGCATAGGTCCGAAGAGTCTGCCTTCATCAACGACAATGTCAACAATATCTGGAAAAATCACTGTTTACAAAAATAAAACAACAGATCACTGGGAATGGAGCAGTGCAGACTTAAATCACAGATCTCACTGTGGCTGATCTCTTTGGTGTCGGCGCTCTTCTTGCTTATAAATCAATCAATTTGATTTATTGAATTGTCTTAAATCCAAGTCCCATGACTTCTTATCCGGGTTCTCCATTCCTTTTTATCAGTCAAACTTTTAAGGCACTGTGGCTGGAGGTTATGGAAGGATACCTTTTCAGGAAGCTCTTTGGTCAGGCCTAATCCATCTTTGGTGCGTTCAGCCGTACGCAGAGGTCCACAACCCTAAGATGGGGTCTCTGTGGCCTTGGAATGTCTATGTTATTGGCTGGTGTCACTAGGTTTGGTTTTATAGCGTCCCCATTGACTGAAACAGATGCCCTCACTTTATCTTGGCTGGTTTGAGCTCCTTGACCTGCATGTGTAATGTTTTGTGGACAGCAAGAGTTCTGGACTGACAGAAACCCTTTCCACACTCTTGGCATTTAAATGGCTTCTCTTTGGAATGGATGTACCTTTAGAGAACAAACGAGAGGGAATAGTTGTGGTTTGTTAATGGATGCAGGCATGTTTACAACTTAAACAACACAGATTTTAAAATTGTCCAAGGTTATTTTCTGGGATTAAATATTCTATGCTTCAGTTTTCTGCCAAAAACTGTGAACTACTGAAATGACGTCAAGTATAGCGCAAAAGTTTGCTTGTTATGACAAATCTTTGAGTCTGCAAATGTTAATTAAATCACAAACATGATGTATATCTAGTGATAATTGTAAGTCAGGAAAAAAGCCAAGATCATTACTGAAGAATTGGAGGAGATTGTTCAGCATGTCTCAACTAATTTAAATCATTCTTAAAGTCCTGGAATAACAAATGTCATAAATCACAAGAGCAGGTGTGGTTTGAAAAAACAAAATATGAAACTGGTTTGTTTGTCTGGATTTCTTCTGCAAGGCAGAACCTTAAGTTCAATTTTTATTTATTATTGATGTTATTATTATTATTTTTTTTTTTTTTTATAAAGATAAATGTATTAATTGATATGCACACACTGATTTAAATGCACTCACAAAAGGTATTAATTCAGTTATTTGTACATTAATAGTTTTTTTATATATATGCATATTGTTTAAAATTTGCCCTGTATATTTTCTAACTGGATCGCTGTTCTTTGAAGAGATTTGCTACTGATTTGCATGATGGAAGAGACTGTTATGAAGGAATGCATGATGAGGTCATGATTGGAAACAAATGTGCAGGTAGGTATGTGTTTGTGTGTGGGCTGGAGTTTGTAATTCCATACATTTATGAATGGGCAGGTGTGAGCATTAATGTATTTCAATATCGGCTCTAAATCATCTGATCTGAGATCATTGTACTGATATGTCTTTACCTGTGGTCTCTCAGATGGTCCTGCCTCCTGAAGGCCTTATGACAGATGTCACAAGTGTACGGCCGCTCATCTGTGTGCGTGCGTTCGTGGATCAACAGGTTGTAGGACTTGGTGAAGTGGCGGCCACAGAACTTGCACACAAACTCCTTTTTTGTCTTGGATGGGAGTCGTCCTCGGCTTGGTTTTCTTTCCGGCGAAGAGAGCTTGGCCACATCCAGCAGGCAGCCTAATGAGGGCGAGCGCACGTGCCCATTGTTAGTGCTGAGATCTTCCGCCTTCAGGGCGTCATCCTGCGTGGCGGCCGCCGCCAGGTTGGCAAAGTCAAAACGGGGTTTGCTTTTGCTGGATGCTCCAGAGCCAGGCCCGGGGGACTCCTGTTTAGCGGGCTGGACGAGCTGGGGAAACAGAGGGATCGAGGGAAGAGGGAAGCGGGCATCCACCAGGCCTGGCAGCTTGGAGAAGGTGCAGCGTGGCAAAGTGAACGGTGGGTAGCCCAGAGTCCACTGGTGCAGGTGGACGGCGTGCAAGGCACTGAAACTGTAGATGCTGGGCATGTGGTCGGCAGGCAAATGCAGCCCGTTAGAGGTCTGGAGGAAGGAATAGTTCGCCAGCTGCAGCGAAGGATGAAGGGGCACGGGCGCTGGGAGCGTTTTACTGCCCATGACTGATTCCAGAAAGTTTCTGTGGGAGACAAAAACAGAAAAATGAATGAAGAGCGGCTAACAGTGTCTCCAAAATAACACACCTGCAGACATCTTTTGAAAATCCACCATGTTTGCATTTTCTGATTTCTATATTATGCGTTACTTAGAAACATCTTGCTTTAGTGCTTACAGGCAGACGGGACTTCCCTAGAAAGAAAAAAAAAAACACACACTCTCACGTCAAGACATAAAGTGCACTTGTCAAGCGAGGAACATTGTCTGACATGGAAAGCGCATACTCCAGCGTGAGCACAAAGCAAAGCCCAAGCCTGCCAGATAAGTGTGTGTGCATGTACATTTTGGCATAGGCGTCTTCTGCATGCCGAAAATATGCCTATGGCCATGAAGACGAAAGACAGCAGGTGACATACCTGCCTCAACTGTTTAATCAGGTTGGATGAGAACAGACACAAAGCACAATAACTCCTCTTTGTCTCATCAGGAACTACAAGCACACACACACTCATGCAAACAGGCTTGATGTGTTTACAGTGTTACTCATATCGTCTGAAGGATTTTTTCACAGTTTTATAGGTACCACGTGAAATGCAACAACGTGTTGTGTGTTAGATTACTGTGAATACAAAAGTCGACTATAGGGACGCCAGACATGGTTCGAGTTACGATGGATAAGGTCAAAGAGTTGCAAAAATTTGTTTAAAAGTCACAGCCTGTGTGTCATGTTTTGAAAGTTCAATAAAGGTCAAGAAAAAAATTAAGTCAAGTCGCTAAGAAACATGTCCAGCTGAAGGTTTATGTGATGATGCTTAATTTGTTTGTATTTCTATCTCAAATATACTAAAGACGCGAAGAGAGTCTGATCCGCGGTAAATAAAAAGTGAAATAGCCCTAATTAGTCTTTCTGAAGCTCAAAGCTCCCCCTGGGATTTGGACGCTCTGATCATGGCGCAGAAGTAATTGACTTTTACTTACGGGGGTCATTAGAGGAGATCAGGACTCGCTCCCGAGAACAGGCTCGTACCCTTAACCCTTTGAAGTCCACATACCTTATAAACGAGTGACTGAGGGGAATGTGTTACCTGAACTGTCTGCTTAACCGTTAAATCTAACGCCGGTTGAAAGTTTTGGAGAGAAAAGACGTTTCTGAATTGTGGGATTTCACAAGTGCTTGGACATTTTTTTTCCGGGGCATCGTTGGCTAATTAGTCGGATTTGCGCACTGTGTCTGGGTAAATCTCACGGATTTTGTCCCCTACGCCAGGCCCAATCAGTGTTGCGGAGCTAAAAACGTCTATCCCAGACAAGGTGGTGAAAGAGTCTCGAAAATCACACCACAGTTTGCTGAGTTCGGGTCTACCCCCATTCCACCCAGGGGTGTAGATCTTTAACGTGCTGCGACCTACTGAAAATGTTGTCAAAAAATATAAACATAGCCTATAAAAAAAATAATAATAACAATAGCATTGTGCAAACACTCATCAGTGTAAAAATACTCCAATAATATATTTTCAGATGCATGGCAAGTGCCTACAGTTTGCGGCCTATGTCTATCAGCAATCTTTCTTATCAATAACTGTGATTGCTCAGCTTTCATCAGTAGCGCGTTGAGCGCGCGGAGGTCATCAGTGTTTTATCTCTCGGTAGGTGTGAATGTGCGCCTGTCGCGCGTATGGAGATCACAGAGAAATCTCGACGTGTATTACAGGAATTAATCACGGTCTCGAGGTTCATGCGTTAACGACGGGCCTTTGGTCAATTGTGCAACGATTATCAAGTAAGTGTATGTTTTCTTTTTTCCGCGCAGCCCCCCGAGAGGATGTGATCACTTAACCCTGGAGAGAGGGAAACACACCATTCATTATGCACCGTCAAACAGTTGACTAAATATACAAATATATTTAAGTATTGTGGAGAAGGCCTAGAGGGGTTTTTTTTGTGTTTGCAGTTTTATGTAAAATGTGTTTGCTTGTACAACAGCACACGGAAAAGAATGACAGTTTTAAAATAATAAATAAAGGCCTCTGCATATTGTGGCAGATTTATGCTGTATAATGTAGTCAAATCAAATTACAGCCTAGTCTATAAATGTTAAAGTTGTATAGATTACTCTCAAAATACTGATATTTTTTTATTTATCGGCAGGCCTATATTATTGTTAAATGCGTGTCGTTTAATTATGTATGTCGTAGTATCTACATTCGTTTAATTTTCTCTCTATAAATTTAACAAATCGTGAATAATTAAAATGTTTTGACAGTAGTCATTATGGACAAGAGTGGCAGCCAATACAGATTTGTTTTACAATAATATATTAGGCCAAAATTTTAAACCTTCAGTTGCATTGTTGTTTGACTTGATTGTAACATTTATTTATCAATAACTAATCAGTTTAAATTGTTGGATTATTAAGATTGTGCTCAAATGCCTTTTAGAACAGTCTAAATTCAAAATTAAAGCGTTCAACTAATAACAAATAAAACAATTGTTAATAGGCCTACATATTTAAAAATAGGACTATACTAAAAAAACATAGCCTATAAAATAGCCTATAAGCAATTCCACAGTATTTTAAAATAAACGTTTAGTTTTTTGTATTAGATTAACTATTTATATTAAGATTAGTAATTGTTCTTAAATGACAAAATATATTTCGTTTTATTTTTTGCTTATTTTGCCGTTTACTCCGGAGACTCTGAACGAATGTCGCTTAAAATAAACCGAAACAAACGAATAGCCTAACTTATTTTCTCAACACCGAGCATCATTGTAAAACTGTAGCGGTCCAGTCAAAGCACAGCCTCCACGAAAAACGACTCGAGACCACCGACCACAAGGCCACGCGTGGTTTAGAAAAAAAAGAGTAACTTTCTACAGATGCATAATAAAATCTAAAGTTCATTATTTATTTCTACGAATTCACGTTTGTTATAGTTTTTAACGAAAACCATCGGATGACATCACAGCGGCTTTAAAGCTTTCCAAACTAGGCTACATTTCTCAGATGTGTGCAAAACCTTTAGTTTATTTATTAATTTATTTGTGTAATACTAACGTTGAAAAAAACCCAAATTATTTTATTCCTCAAACAAATGTTTTAGATGTCTTCACACCACTTAGGATCAATGCTAGAATGCGCATCCCACCTGTTGATCACTGACCAATCTCTATTAAAGACCATCATTCACACATGATACTTTGCCGTAACTTTTATCCGCTTTGAACAACAAATTACTTCGCAATTGCAATGCAGTTACTGCACATTTTTAGAAGTTTTGCCCGTCTTGCTTTACAAGCAGTTTCTCAAGTGCACTTGAACACAACACACTCCTACCGCAGGAAATCACCGCCAATAATACAGACTATATATCTTGCAAAAGTAGTAAAAGCTTGTCAAAAAAGATTCCAAAATGCCAGGAAATATTTACCAGATCTTGTGAAGCGGGACGATCCAAAATAAGAGGATTTACGGTCACTTAGTCGTCCCACCGCGTTTCTAAAATTCAGTGCAAAACTCTCAGGCGGATCGGTGAACTGTTCGTCTTCCTCAGCATGTTCTCGCAGCAGAGACACGGGAAAACACTGAAGTTCGCACAGCTGTGGTCCAGCGGTTGTGCGCTGTGAGTATTTGGTTACTCGGGGTAGAAACTCTCTCTCTCTCTCTTTCTTTCTTACTCTAGCTCTGTCTTGTGGTCCCAAAGTCAAACCGCCTCTTTATTGTAACCCAACCCGCGACGTCATAGAGCCAAACCCCCAACACACCGAAGTGAAGTTTCGTCCACTGGTACAGCAGCGCTCGACATGCACTTATCACTGCCTTCATGTCAGAGGAATCAACACTTCTGCAGCTTTCCACATTTTTACGTTGTCAATAAACTTTGCAGGTCTTTCGAGAAATGAACATAAATGAAATAATTAAAATAGAGGATTTTAAATGTTTGGTGAACATTAGGCTATCTGTGTTATTTCGTTATTATTATTTTATATTAATAATATTAGCCTCTTTTTTTTTAATAATAGACTAGAAGTAGCTAGTTTACACCCCAAAGCCGAGCCTCGGGAAACAAAAAAGGGCTAGTCTTATTTAATTAGCGCGCTCATCAAAACAACATAACGCTGAAAGTCAAAGAATTCTCATTTTAAATGAGCTTCTGTGCGAGATGGGGGCGGCAACAAATCAAGCTTCACTTTGTATTAATTAAGGTAAATATACAACTGCCATCTTTAACTTAGGCTTTCTGCGAGAAAGAAATGAGAGACCGGTTTTAAACGTCCCAAAACCATTAGTCAATTTGTCACCCCGACCCCAGTGAAGACAGATTAAGAGCACGAGCTTCATTTGCGTTACACAGGAAATGTGAATTCGAGCTCTTCTCTTTGATACGAACTTAAGTGCTGTGGAAATTCTTGGTATAAACTTTTCCTCTTGAGGTCAAACACACCTAGGTTAGTGTAAACTGTGACGGTATAAAATTCACGTAATCTCACAGTTGTATATATAAGACAGGAAGAAAAGTTAGTTTCATTTAAAGTGGAAATAGAAATAGACAAGTGATCAAAGTGGAATGTTCACTTTAATTTCAACAAATTCCGAAGTTCCGAATCCATTGCATGCGTTGAAATAATAATACAAAATATATATCTCTTTTCTGTGTTTCTATTATTTGTTGTCCTCTGTAGGCTATTTATAGGAAATAAACTGTAGTCTGCATTTTCACTAACTCTGATTCGCTGACTTGGGAAATCTGTTGTGACGTCACCACACACAAATTCCTTCGAGATGCAGGTCGCAGGTTCCTTCGTGCGAGACACAGAGACAGCAGTCTCGATGGGTCAAGAGCAAGACTAGGACGCTGCTGTGCATCTGTTAAGCGCTCAATACGCGCCACCTGGTGGCGAGAGCGCAGACAATAGCAACCGAGCTACTGCAGAGGCGCTCATCTCATCCCTACGCCTGGAGATCTACCTTCGTGCAGAATCTGGTTCCAAACATGTTATAATACAACTACCTGTTTCCAAGCGATCCGTAGGCTTGGTTTGGTAGTTTAGGTGCTTTTGCTAAGAGCTGGAAATAAATGGGGCACCTCTAATATTCAGAGTCACGCTTTTGATTTATTTGAAAAGCCTGTGAACAAAAACAACTAAAAGCAAAAACTCAAACATGTGTATTCATGTGTGATATGTTTGAAAGGATTTGTTTAAGCTTGGAAGTTGGATTAATTCCCTCTCTCATGCAAGGATTTAATTGTTAACTGCTTTTTTATCTGATTTCAAATGCATGGACTAGGCTATTAAACTATCATTAGGCGAGTTTTACCGATCATCTGCACGGTAATAGGTAAAATTCTGAGTACAAAGGCCCATGCAGTTTATTCCGTCTGAATTTTCTCTGTTGATTTTATGAGAAAATTCTGGCTGTCTGTGAGTCCATGTTGCATCACTAAGCGCAGCGCAATAGCCCTGACCTCAGGAAATTAATCAGCAAACCCTGCCACGGAAGCCGTGCGCCCACTCCTCGGTTGCATATAATAAAAAACAGCAGCTAGACATCATTTACATTTTTGGAGGGAAAAAGAAAACAAACTGTAAAGAATAGAATTGGTGCGAGCGCGAGTTGCGCACGTTTGAAGCGCGCCTCACACACACAATACGCTCTGCACATGCACATGAACGCACACGCGCACACACGGCTGACTGAAGATAAAAAGAACTGTTTACAGCTCACTTACATATTTCATCACGTCTATTTACATCACTTTCGCTAATCTAAACACTTCAGCCACTGAAAGTTTAACATTTCAAAGTCTGTGAAGTCAGAGAGCTGCTCTCAAATTCTGAACTACTGACGGCTGTCTAAATACAGGCCCCTGCCTGCGTCTATCATGCTTTTTGGAGTCCTGATATATACACGTTAATATATTTTTCTAAGGCAAACCTGAGTTGCACTTCAAGTTAAAACAACCTGGAAATAGCCATTTGTAATAATTTTTTTTACATAACTAGTTTACTGAAAGAAGATTAGATGCCAATTGCAGGGATTTTGTTTATGCATGAAAAAAAGACTGCCTAATCTGCAACACAGAACTATGTCCTCTCTATAGCTAACTGTGGTTGAAAATAAAATTGCATGTTACTTATGGAGCAGGTCTACACTCAAAACAAGTTTTATTCAATTAAGGAATTAGGCAGTTGTATTAGGGCCACACAAGACTAAAACAAGTTCAGTTAAACAAATAATGTTAAGTTGGTTGCTTATATTTTACAAATGTAAGTGGATTAAACATAATGGAAATAAATTTATAAAATGCAGTTGTTTTTGCTTCTTTTAATCAAATAATATGAACAAGCATTAAAAATAATTTTAGCTCTTTTACATCAGCTGTCCTTCTGCAACATGACTGCATTTGATTGCCACGTCAGAGCAGGTGTGTCGTGC
>JAUMHR010000063.1:12389064-12402100 GCA_032361145.1 Enteromius fasciolatus | reverse complement strand
TTTTAGCTCTTTTACATCAGCTGTCCTTCTGCAACATGACTGCATTTGATTGCCACGTCAGAGCAGGTGTGTCGTGCTACAAGAAGTATGACGAATTTCAAATCACAAAAACATGTCATTTGACCAAATAAGTATCACACTGACTGCTGTGGTTTGTGTTTTGATTTGGCAAAGGCTCAGTCACTTTCTCTTTTGTAGGCTACTCTTCGCCGCTCGAGATTTAGTTTTGTTTTGACAAGTGATTCATCAGAAGTTATCAAAGATTGCTGTTTAGAACTGTCAATGTTAAATGCTAGCTAGCTGGCTAGTTCAACCTACTATTTGTGGTCTTTGCACTTGACCACTTGTGTGGCATATTTCCAGTATCTGGCCAGTAGTCAGGAGGACTGAAAATGTGTGTAGAACTTTTGATTATCCAATGAGACATGCTTACAACATTGCATTGTAAAAACTACTTTACAAGCTTTTATTTACACATTTCATACTAAAACAACCTTATGTGTTTCTGTGCAGTAGTACAAGTAACAGTTTAATTGTGGTGCTTCTAATTAATTGATAAAAAGCAGTCACCAACATTTACACACATTAATCTCTGTTAAAAAAAAACACCTTATATTTTACACAAATTTTCTGTAATGGTTTTTGCCTGCCAGTCATGATCTTAAGGGTGTACTCACACTAGGTGGTTTGAACCGTGCCCGTGTGCATTTGACCATCAAAGCACAGTTTGTTTGACTAACGTTAGTGTGAGTGCTTGGAAGCGGTGTGCAAGAGCACGGTTCAGTTGGACTCAGCGTGGTTTGCATGTAGTGTGAGTGCTAACCTTGCAGGAGCATGGAACGGGACGCGCAATGTCACATTTTTGCGACGCTACAAAACCGGCAGAGGTGCAATGTTTGTTTAACAATAGGCTGTAAGAGGGCTGTGGACCACCACGGACCAAATGACTCAAAATTACTATCCACAAAGTAAACAGAGAGATGGACTCCATCGCGTTCAGCGAGAGCGCTGCTCTTCCTGTATATCCTAAAACCGTCGCACCATAATGATTTAAGCGTGCACTGGCACGGATGCTGAAACCCTATGTGAGTGCAGGCCAGAGGGGGAGTGAGGACAATCGTACTCGGGCCCGGTTCACAGCAACCATGCCTAGTGTGAGTACACCCTAAGTGTGAATATTGGGACAGGCCCATATAGTAGCAAATCTTGTTTTCAGTAGTTATGGACATGACATAACCACATAAAAACAAAATAATTTTTTTCCCAGTGCAAAATATAAAACTCCTAATTATAGGCCTAATGTGGAAAATCAGTTTAAGGCAAAATATGAATACATACAGAAAGAAAATGAGTGTTTTCAAGTAAGACTTTCGTAGTCCTGTTTTAAAATTTCTATTAATGTTTTATTTGATTATGGTTAGATTATTTTTTTTCCTTTTCATTAATGTACTTAACAGTCAAAGGAAAAATTCGGAAGAAACCTATATGCATTAGCTTCTAATAAAAGTAATCACAGCTGTTCATATATTAGAGAAGAGAGCTGGGGAGATGTATAGGGCTGGGTTGTGAGTCAGCTGGATGGAATGGGGCTTGGTGCTTCTCGGGGAGGTAATCCAGCACGACTTTACGTTCAAACTGAAACCGCAAAGCCGTAACGATGCCCCTTTAGGTCACTTATTCCCTCTACAAAAACAACAGGCTTTTAATGGCTAATGAAGAACAGAGGTGTAGCTTCTCTGAACCTCTCGTGGTTACGTGAAACTGCTGTGTTTTTAGCTCAGATGGCTTTGGAGGTGATTGAGATAATTGAAAGAGCTCAGAGGCGCTTCTAATACTTTACGGGTAAAAGGCCGTGTTTAGATTTAGGAAGGATCATCTTCTGACAGACCTCTTGATGGTGACACACGCCGGATGGTATTTATGGAAGAAATGATTATGCTTTCATAGGAAGTGTTACAGCTGCTGCTGATGATGACGTTCGTAATGAATACGCACAGGTTTAGTCTTCAAATCCTAGATGAATGTGGGTCAGATGTTTGTTAATGCATTTTTGCTTTGTAAAGTCCATTTCTCTTTAAGGACACGTCAGCTCATTTCCCAAAGAGGGTGTGAACAGAAGGCACTAGGTTTGACCCGTTTCAACAGTATCTGCATTTACTAAGTCTCCGCTAAATAATTACAAACATACACCCTGTGGTCGATTTTATGAGCCCTATGCTCTTATCCCGTCGTATTGGATTTCATACCCCTGAGTTAAAGCCAACATTAGAACATCGATTAAGCATGAACAAAGTCACGGAGTGTTTTAATTCGATTATGTTACATAATATCTTTAGCCTTCTTTCCACAGAAGGACTTGTTTGAGCGGACATAAATTCCTGAGGAAAATGTAGTTATTTTGGTCCTACAACCTCACAGTTTATGGAATCTGTATGTTTCTTTGTGCCAGCATTTACAAAACATTTAAAGTAGCACCATGTACAGACTCTCATGTTTACAGTACTGGTGAATGTAAAGCCTCATTGTGTCTTTTTAACCACTAATTACTTAATCTAAGTGACTCAGTCCAGAATTACACTTCGGCAGAGCTGCTGGCACAAATATATGACCAGTAAACAGATTTTTAATGTGTATTTTTATAGTGTTTTATAGTTTTAGTGACATTATTGAATCTGTCAGATTCATGCCAGAGACCAAAAACATCCTCCAAATTTTTCCTATATTAGATAAACAAGTTATTTTTTAAAAAAATGGCTAAATCTAGAGGCCCTGTGTAATTTTTACCTTTAGATATTTGTCATGATGACTAAACTGAACTTTGTAAATTTGTAAGATTTCTTTTACTAGCAAGCAGAGTCGTAATCGACAAGTCTGTTCTTCATTTTTGCTTTAGTATATCAGCATCCCTCTCTCTCTCTCTTGCTTTGTGTTTCATTTTCTATCTGTGCTGACCATGTAAAGAACAGGAAAAACATCAGTTGGAGCATTTGACCTTTTAAAAAAATATCCGCAGGACTTCATGAAAACAAATTCTCTTCAGCTGAGGTCTCTTTTCCCTTATGTCCAGCCTGAAAGAGTGCGAGAGAGGGAGGGATAACGAGAGCGAGCTTGAAGGATAGATGTGTAACACCCCTCAGTCACTCTTCTGACCCCTGTATGGCCAGTGATAAATGTTTTTATCACGGCTGAGCAGAAGTGTCAGCACGGGTCAAGCTCCGTGTGAGCTGAGGGAATGTTCTGCGCCAGAGAACGAGTATGGCTGAATGCAAAACATTTCAATAAAGTCGTAAAACAACAGTGTTATCAGATCTTAGGCAAACCAAGGGGAGGAACCAGCACATTGATAAATTAAACAGCTGATGCTTTCAACGAAACGCTCCCAGTCTCCGATTTATGCAAATTTAGTTCATAAACGTTTCGCAAAACGTCTCGTTTCGAGAGTAAATGCTTTTGGCCTACATTCATCCACACATATCATCCTCAATCATAATGATCGAAATGTGTGGCTTAGATTCGGGAGGAAGTGTTTTGTAACTGAAATGTCACGTAATTATGATAAAAACACAAGTTTGCAAATTATTTTCAAGGTCGTAGCTATGACCCAGACTCCAAAGCGGTCTCTCCATTAATCTGTACGGTTTCTAACCCAGGGCAGAGTTAAGATTATGAAAACCATTAACCCTTCTTCCACACATTTAGAAATACAGAAAAACAAGTATGCTTCTGCGTGTATGCGCATATAAACTTCTGTTCTGCCCACCCACAGAGCCTCAAGAGAATTCTGGTTTCTTATTGGTCTATTTTGGAACCGAGAGAATGTGTCTCAATATATAGCGTAGGTTTGAATCTGGGAATGGGTGGGTAGATCTGGTGGGACCTTTCACTGTAGAACACCAGGAGTGTGTGTGTGTGTGTACATGCTTTACTTTAGACCGTCAGGGAGCTGTTGATGAGCCTTTCAGCTGTGCTTGGGAAAACACAGCAAATCCACTGCTCTCACCCCAGAGTCCCACAATCCAGTGTGTTTTGCCAGAGTCAGGGTTTATAGGTACCGATCGGCTCGCTCTTTAATCTGCTGATGATTTAAGATCTGCCGACGGACGCTCCGCCACTTGGTGGGTTCACTGCACTGATGGCGAGGCGATATAAGCGGCGGCGAAAGTTAAACAAAGCGGGCAACAATAACACGAACATTAGAGCAAAGGTTCACAAATTTGTATAATTAAAATTAGTCCTACCTTTTAGGAGCAGCTTGAGGACTTGATGTTTTCCAGATGTCACAACTTCAAAACGCTAGCATTTGCATCTTTAGCCAGAAGCGAAACACTTCAAACCTGACCCGTTTGACTGCGACATGTTTTAAGCTGTGTAAAAAATGATTTTACAGTATTTGGCCTTTGACCCTCTAGAGATGTGAGGTCTGGTTTAAAGCTGTCAGGGTCATATTGGCGTTTGGTGCCTCGTAGCACTGTAAACACTGAGCGAGATCTGATGAGACCCAGTACTCTCTCAGCACATTTGATTTAGCTATGAGGTTTGGCTGCTGCACTTCAGCAGATTTGTTTCTCCACTTCTTATTATTTGCGTTCTGATATTATGACCGTGTGATTGGCTCTACAATCCCTGCCGTGCATGTGACCAGCAATGGCTGTCCAATGACAAACCTGAAAGGCTCCAACTTCTCCATGGCACACAGAAAACCATTAACAGGTTGCCCGTTATCCACAACTAATCGTAAGAACATCTAGGTGAATTGCAACAGCAAAGACTGATGTCGAATCAAATACCTTTAAAAGATAATTCACCTACAAATCTCAATTCTGTTTAATTCATGTAATTCCAAACCAGTATGATCTCCTGTGGAACATAAACAAAGGTGTTTTGAGAAAAGACATGTAGCTTTTGTCTCTTTATCACGCTGCACCTGGTTAGGACATGGTTTTAAAGACTAAGTGCTGAATACATTTGTTGCGGTTGGTTTGACGACTGGCCCCTCACTTGTTCTTTCAGGTGTTGTGTTGTAGGCTGGTGGGATTAACAGACATGTGAAATACATGTTCGAAGCTCAATGAATAGATTTGTCACAGATTTGTTTAAGTTCCGCTGCTCAGAGTAGCATGTCTGTGAGCTCACGAAATGTGAGAATTCTCCTATGTACTATTGAAAACTCTCTCTTCCTCTTTGCTTTTATTTAGCGAAATGACCTACAAGCACAAGGGACTTTTAAACTCTGAACATAGGTTTTATTGAGACATTACAAACATCTCTCTCACCCTTTTTCTCTTTTCCTTCCTCTTTTACTTTGTCACGTTGGCAGGTTTTCAAAGTAACCCGAGAGCCATCGTTTTAAATTATGTTTTATTAAATTGGTGTTTGCATTGGTTGTACCGAGGCCCTTGTGAAATGACGAAAATGCTTCTCTGGAGGTTGTCTGAAATTGGAAAATGCAAGATATCAGGAGACCTCATTAGAAATGTGGGGATTCAAAGCAAATAGGATTTAATTTATCTGCAAATCAGAAACATTATGTTAAGGAATATGTCCTAAAAGGACCTTTCATTTAAATCAGTTAAACAGCCTTGAACTTCTCACAGCATCTATACTCGCACACTATATATGCAATACTTCGGTTTGGGAGTTATAGAGATTGGTTTGGAAGGACAAGCATTATGCATAAAAGTCTGTGCAAATAGTTTATTCTAAATGAGGTCTACATTTATATACATATATACATACAAATATACATTTATATTTTCTAAGACAGAGATGAGCTCATGATTTACACAGTGGATGTTACTTCAGCTGACCTTAGGCAGCAACTATAGGTGTGTTAAATGTTTTAATAGGCACTTAGAAAATAATAAGACAAACCCTAACAATCTTGCACTGAGTAAATGAAAGGAGCGCTGAGTTCTTACACAACGTTCTCTCATTTTTCCTTTTCAATTCTTCGTTCACTCTGTTTTCTTTGAATCTGTTGAACGTGACAGCTTAAAGTAATACATAAAAAAGCATGAGGGATAATATTTTGAAAAAGAGATTTTATTTCATTTTCTCCTCTGGACTTGTTGGGTAAAATCTATTTATAATCTTACTAATGATTATTATTTAACTAATTTTAGTGTATTTGGATGTGGGTATAAGTACTTCTAGAAGCTTTGTCTAGGGTGAATATTTTAGAGATGAAAGTTCAATCTGGAATAAATCACTGTTGCAAACCGTTTATTAAAATGAATTTAGATTTTCTTTAATGATCATATTTTATTATTATGCTGTTAGATTATTTATTTACAGATCGTACTGCGTATTATTTATACATATAAGTCTTACAGCATTACTGGGAAAGACTCAAAAATAGCTAGTTCATGGATAGTTCTTACCAGGTTTGAACCTGGAACAAGTTACCAACCTAGATCTTAAACCACTACCCTACAACACCCCCCAAAAAAGAATAAGACTCAGTCATCAAAGGCCTAGTGGTATGTGTGTGTGTGTGTGTGTCTGTCTGTCTGCGTATGTGAGAGTATCTTGGCATGCATGCAGAGAATAATAAATGATTATACTGCTGGCAATAACAGTGCTTGTAAATCATGCTGTTTGGATGCTCTCATGCATCCAGTTACCAGATGAGAAACGGGGAGCTTGGTATGGTTTTGTTATGCATTAGAAAACAGTAAAACATTGCCCTGAATGATCAATTGGCTACTGACACTACAGTATACAAACAGATGCATAGGTGTGCATATTTGCAAATGTGTTTTTTAATTTTAATCAGAGGCCCAAACTGAATAAAAACATAGTTCCTTCAGTTCAGGAAATATTGCTAATCATTGGTAATATTACTTATTCTTTCATTTACTAAAACAAAAAATAAAGATTTCCAAGAGAAATTATGTGGTTTCACTTTATTTTGATGGCCTTTTTAACACATTTTGTTGACTATAAGTAACATTGCACCTACATACATGTATCTGCTAACTTTCTATATAGTGTTAGTAGAGTATCAATAGACTGGTAGGGATAGGGATGCAAAGTTACGTATTTTCAGTAGAATATCTGTTGCCATGACAATAAAGAGTTGTTATTATACAGTCTACTGATACTCTAATGAGAATTATAGGTGCATACCATGTAGGCGCAGCATTTCTTATTGTAAAACAAAATTTCCAACAGAATTTTCAAAAAGGATTATCAGAATAAAGTGTTAACAAATATGTGCACTGGATATACAAATTTGTTTTTTACCATAAATTTACAATAAATTAGAATTTACTATAAACTGTATTTTTTACAGTATATTAGATTGTTTATACAGTATATTAGATTAGACAGTTTTTTAGACCAAAATTGGTCATGTTGATCATTTAGAAGCCTCATAAATTCATGCAACAAATATTTATAGGGTTAATTCATATTAAGTCCTAAAACATGCATGAAGTGCATGCAGAATTTAACCATTAACCAAGATAATATTAATAATATATAATAAAATATGAATGTATAATAAATGCTGTTCATTTATTATGTGAATGTTATTATTATTATATATTATTATGTTATGTCATGTCAAAATCTTAACATATTTAACCTATTTGTAAATTGTTAATAATTAAAAATATGTCTATTTTTAAATAAGTACTTACTGGAGGACTTGTTCTTATTCACTCCCTAAAAGAAAACCTCACATTTTCCTTCTTTAAAAGAAGAGAACACAATGAAAATATCTGCGTATATGTGCAAGTGTGCTGGCATGCTTTAAAGTTTGATGAAGAGCATATAATATGTGTGTCGTTTTGTGTGATGTAGTGTGCCCGGTACATATGTATGCATGTGTGTACGTTCTGCTGGTGTTTGATGTAGAGTGTGTTCTACCTGTGGAGAGTGTGTGTAGTAATCAGTCCCATCTGTACAGACTCAGCCAGTAGCCAGATTGATGTCAGGGAGTGAACACACACACACACAATATGAAACCTTTAATGGTGTACATGAGAGTGCTTTCAGAGGATGTGTATGTATTTGTGTGTGTGTGTGTGTGTGCAGGTGCATTGGCTACGTAGGATCCATCAGCTGCGCCAGTGTAAACAGGTCCCATGTGCAGGAGATCGGTATCAGTTATCTGAGGGAAGTGGCATTTAACTCCAGATTCAGAAACACTGAGTAATGACACAGGAGTAGAGTATGTTTAAAATTAGAGAGCGAGGCAGTGGGGTGTGGGGGAACTTTTTGCCAGTATGTGTAAAGCACCATCAGAGGTAGCTGTGATCCTTCATTTCAATTTATTACACCATAGGACCCTTACGTTATTGATTTTCTTTGGTTCTAGTTGTTTCTACAAAAGCACCACCTGATAGTAATAAAGTCTACAGCGTGATGTCCAAAATACCAGTGTAGTGTATACATATATAAAGGCCTCTCAAAGTACTTGGACACTTAATCAAACTTAAAAATGCCTGAATGTCTTTGCATTAGATACAAAAATAACAAACCTAGTTGTGTCTGAATGATGATAGAGCTTTTCTCAGAGCTAGGCTATTTTTGCAGTTGCTTTTAATCAGCTGGTCCATAGGCCATTGTGTGGCCATAGTGGTTATTAATTACAGTTTTATTTGAAACTTTTTAGAATATTTTATGCAAAGGTGTGCTTGTGCTATATTTCTACAACTCCCATTATTTGGACTGCAATTTTACTTATAATGCAGTTATATTTATACATTTTTAAATGTGGCAAAGTGTTCAAATACATTTCGGCAAAATCTGTCTTTATTTTAAATGCATATTTAAAAGTTTGTTTATTATTTAGATTAAAAAAACCTGAATGTAGTAATATTGTGCTATATGATTACAATTTATTTTATTTGTTTATATATATATATTTTTTTTTATATATATAATTTACATTAGTCATTACTTCAGAAATGTGCTCCAGAACTATTTTTATAAACTATACCTATAAATGTTGAAAACAGTGATGTTTGATATTTTTATGAAAGATTAGTTATTTTATTTGAATATAAAAAGAACAACATAAATTTAAAATGGATATCTTTTGTAAAATGATGAAAGTGTTTACTATTTGAATTAATTTAAAACAGTAGTGCGTAATAATAAATGATTACACATGTCATTGTATTCAGCAACTGTTTATTAATATCACTGGATTATATATGTAAATTCCTCTTTAGTTTTCTAATGCCATCAGTCTGTCTGCTTTCATAATCACTGAAGGGTTTTATATACTCAAACAGCCGGGAATTTTACTGTTCATGGATATTCTTCCACACAGAGCTCTTTATTTTCTCTTCCCTCCGTTATAATTGTAGAGCTGTTGAATCGCGCAGGGTATCCTATCCCGAAGGCCGCGCTACGGGTTTTGAGTTTCATGTCCAAATGTGTGAGGAGTGAATTTATTAAGCTATAGAAGACTTCAGGCATTCCTTCTGGTCTGACTAGAAAGAGGTACGTGGAAAAGAAAGAGAGAAGAATTGCTTTGTGGTTAATCTGAAAGATTAGTGAATATTTGAGGGATGATTATTGTGCAATTGAGCAGAGGTTCGAGCAGCTTTACGGTGGGAACGTCCACTGTAACGGGAGGCTGCTGCCCAAAAGCCCTGACCTGAGATCAGATTACGTTCCCCACGTTTCCTCGTCCACAATTAAATATCAGAGAAAGCAGAGGATATAAAAGTGCTCTGGCTTTGCCTGCTTTCTTAATTCAGTTTTCATTGTTTTCCCCCTCAGATGTAAAACTTGAAAGCACAAACAAAACTTTTGGGGTTTTATGAAACTCAATAAGCGCATATTTCCTGAAGCGACTGTGTGTGTTTTTTGTTCTGTTCTCTCCACCATGAGTGCTGGGAGTTTATGGGTTTACATTAGAGCAGAATTCATGGACTACAGACACTCATAAAAGTGACAGTATGCAGCACCGCCATATAAACTCTTACAAGCTCAACTGCACTGAGGCTCTCAGCTACTGGGGTCGATTTAAGAAAACCTCTTTCTCTCCCCCTCTTGCTCTCGCACTGTTTACTTTACATGCCTTGGGCTGAAATATGGGAGGGAAAATAATTGAAAGCAAAGTAATTTATTAGCTGTGTTCTCCAGTTCTCCGCTAATGCCAGTGCAATAAGTAGCAGCTAATGTAGACGGGGGGAGTCGGGTGGGCTTGCAGCGCTGACGGATGAGTGCAGCTATGCTCCGAAACATTCCTGTGTTACGGCCGAACCCTGGAGAACTGTATTCTGGTCCAATGCATTCCAATGCTGTGTCGCATCCACACATAAAACAAATGTATCCAAAAACAGCCCTCCTCCCTGAGTCTCTCTCTTTCTCTCAGTGACTCTTTTTTTTCTCCTGCTGTTTGTGTATCTGTTTGTTTATATTGTGTGCCATCTTCCTTTTTCGTACCATCAGTATGCCTCTTTCTCTTGGTGCACCGTCACAAAAGAAACATCTGCTCCCCTCTCATTACACAGGAAGAACTAAGAACTTCCTTCAAATGTGTCTCCTGAGTATTCACATGTTCATGTAAATAAAACATAAATATTATAATACATGTGTCCACAAGTCTATAAAAGACATCCAAAATGCCACAGAGAGTGAGGCAAGATGCATTAAGCACCGTTATGTGGTCTGTTATCTTCTGAAAAGAACAGAGCGATAACATTGATAAATTAGAGGAAAGAACATTGCGAACTCTCCATCTGAGTATGAAGTATGGGTACCATCCCACAAATCTTAGCAATGGCTGTCAAATCTAAATTTATAAAACAAATGGATTTCGTTTCTGGATTGTTTTTGCACTCAAGTTAATTCTGAGTTTCAGAAATTGATTTCAATACTGTCCGCTGGTACAGTTAAGGTAAGTATAATGGATTTTTGCAATCTGTATTGAATTGTTTAAATATCTGACTTAAGAAAATTAATTAAAGTGGAAAGGAATGGCAGAAAAACTAGTTAATAGACTTCTAAATTGGTCAGTTGTGGCATTCAGTAATCAGTAATCATTAAGTTCACCGTCATCTGCGTTCATATTACAGATTTCCAGTCTCTTGAAAGAAAGCTTAAACTCAACTCTCTTCGGTAACACTTTACTTGAAGGGGTGAAATTGTTTCAGATGCTATTGTTATGACAAATTGACATAAACCAACACATCACAACCTGTCAGTGTCTTTGTCATGACAACTTGACATTACAAGACAACATAACCTGACAGTGTCTATGTCATGCAATTAGGGCTCACTGCATCCCACAAGATCCAGGGGGCGTGGTTGGATCCACATCTAAAGGGTGGAGATTGGTAGGTTTAGGTATACTGCAGGTAAGGTGGGAGGAGTTAGATCTGAATCCAACCACGCCCCCTGTATCTTGACCACTTTTATTCAGTGGTACAAATTGAATGCGTCATTAAACTCTATTAAGTGTTAATATTATGTCAATTTTTTTTTATGACAGCATCATGAATACTTTTCTTGACCTCAAGTCCAGTGGTACAAATTGAATTTGTCAATAAAATGTCATTAAGTGTTAATATTCTGTTAAAATATGACAGAATATTTATTATTATTTTAATTATCTTATTTATTTGTTTCATTTATTTCATGTTGTCGAAGTAATGTGAAGTTGTCATAATAAATGCATCTCAAACAATGTCATCTTTGCATTAAAAATGACATAACTGAGTGAATGACACATGCATAAAACCTCCTTCATATTCGTGACGAATGTCATGATTATGTAGCTGTCATGTCAGTCTTATGCACACCCCTTCAAGTAAAGTGTCACCTTGCCTTCTTGCATCCAAGTTATCATTTACTGTGACAATTCAGTATTAATATGAGTGTAATACTGTTGCATTATTAATTTTGTTTCTATGCCGGTTGTTGTTAGTGGATTTTCTTCTTAGGTGATTAAGACAATATAGAGGTGTAAATGAGTATTATATAATCAACTTTAACTTAGTATTTCATGCCCACACATTTATTTATATGGAGAGTATCCATGTTAATCAGTTACAGTCTGCCAGCCGTTACCACAAAATAAACTATGATGATCTGACCAAGTCCCCAGGCTGTAGGAGATTGACAGGATTTGAGGAACATCCAAAACCTTTGTTTAAATTTATCTGGAAATGCAGATGACACTTCTCATGGCTGTTTTCCAAGGAGAACAGCACTTCCTAATTTTGCACTTGCGGTTGTAATTTATCTACCTTGTGAGTTATCTAGCGCAGCAATTAATATTGGCCCATCCTTGAGTGTAGGGTTGAATCTTCATGTCTTGGACATTTACACCTGGTCTAAATGAAAAATAGACACAATCTTTGATTTAGGAACAGTTGATTTTGCCAAGACTAACAGATCACATTTTTGTCTTAATTCCTTCTGTGTTGCAGCAGGCCCTGAAAGCTAAAAGCCGGACCTGGATTTCATTCAGATTTCAGAGAGCCATAGCAAGCGAGTGCAGTAAATCTAGGCTGGAGTGGAAGGCCTGTTATTCCTCCCCTCTCCAAAAAAAATGAGCTCACTAATTAATAGCAAGACGAGCTTGTGTAAATCCTCTCCCATTGTTTCGCTTCAGAGAGAGAACAGCATGCACCTAACCGACATAGAGGAAAGAACAGCCATGCGTACACATGCAAACAGAAGATGAGCTAGAGATTTGGAAGGAAAGAGACAGAGTGAAAGCAAGGAAGAGAAAGACAGAGGGAGGAAGAAACAACACTGAACTGTGATGTGCAGGAGAACATATCCACACAGTTGTATGCTAAAATCAAACATTTACAAAATTACAAAAATTACAAAAAATTACAAAATTAGTAAGATGTACATTGAATACTTAATATTTTGGTATCCGGACGTCCCCGTGCTTTTGGCTGCTAGTTGAACTGTTGTCATGTTTATTCTTGTTTCATAGTTTTGTTCACAGTTTCTGAGCATCAAGACACATTATCCAAGCTTTCAATTCAATTCAATTCAATTCAAATTTATTTGTATAGCGCTTTTCATGATACATATCATTGCAAAGCAGCTTTAC
>JAUMHR010000063.1:12363522-12388964 GCA_032361145.1 Enteromius fasciolatus | reverse complement strand
TATATATTGAAAATAGTAGAGGACCTAGGACAGATCCTTGTGGCACTCCATACTTTACTGGTGATAACTGCGATGACAAGCTTTCCGTGTCAGCATCTGCCTTATTTAACTGGCTGAATGAATTTGCGCCAAAATACCGTAGGGTTTGATTGGATGCTCAGTCTTTGATGTCAACAACAAAAGATGTGGAAAGTTTTCTTCTCCCTCTTAAAAGTGGAGAAGTCTATTTATTTTGCCTACTTATCGTACCATTTCCTTATTATATGGTTGGTTGCATTTTATGACTTGCATTTAACAATGTTTTTTTTCTTATTGTCAGGGTCTGCGACCCACTTTCAGGTTGCCACCCACCAGTTCAGAACCATTATTCTAATATACGCAGTTTCATGAAACCCTTTGCCTTAGAGTCACATACTTAGACTACATGATCTACATGAAGTATGCAAAATCTGTCATCACCAATGTCTGGCCTGGAGAAAAATACATATATGAAAGTGATATGGTGTTGCCCTTAGGCGTTGGAAAGCTCCTGTTTGAATCCCGTGTAATTACAGTTTAACAACATCTGTGTAAAAGGAAGTTGATTCACGAATGCATCAACAAATGCCATATGATAATGCAACATTATCAGGTAGGTTTATGGTTGGATTTGTTGTAGGGCATAGTTTCAACAAGATAGAATATTAAGTTTTGTACCTGGATATTTCAATTCTGAACCGTCACAAAATGTAACTGAAGCAACGTAATAAAAGAAGCAATACTAACCTACAGTATGTCAACGTAATTAAAATTGTGCAATGGTTCATGTATTAAACCTGTGTTTTATCTCAGCGAACAATTCTTTTTGAAACTGTGGCGAAACGTCCAGTAAGGTACATAAAAACAGTATTGCACAAAAAGAGCACCAATGTACATATTTTTATGAGACCAGGTTGGTTAATAATTATTCCCCTCGTCTTGTTCTGACAACACAGTCTCACTCCAATTTGTTACATTTTGATGCTTGGTCAAGACCCATTTGCGTCACTTTTTGAAGCTCAAGGTACCCCTTTTGGTCATTTTTGGTCCTCCTGGGTAAAACAATGGCATTAATGCATATATGTAGAGGTGTGATTTTTCAATGTAAACAGTCAAACCATTTTTATTTAAACAATATTATTTACACATTTATGAGCACGTAACCCAACCCCTGCCCCTAAACCTACCCAAGTTGGAGAGCTTTCTGATTCCATACCACAATGCTCGGTACTCTTGTAAATGCTTGTCATTATTTTTGTTTCCCTTGTATACATAAAGTATTCTCATAGCTTCATTAAATGATGGTTGGTTAATAAACTACTAATGTGACATGGAATATTTTGGCTTTGAACGCGGTAGTTACATTGGTGTCTATAGAGGGCAAGGAAACTCTTGGATTTCATCAAAAAGGTACTGAATTAGACATTTAAAACAAACTTGATTTGATTCTCTTATGTTTCAGTAAAAGGTTTTAATCTAAATTTATGAAGAACTTTAAATCAAATTAATTTTTTTCAGTTACTGTATAAACTATAATATTAACTTATAATATTATAATATTAAACTATATATTAAAAATTAATTGAATTGATAAGGAGTGACAATTAAGACATTTAATGTGTTAAAAAAAAATTCCATTTAGCAAAGAATCCTGAAAGACGTGAATCAGTTTCCATAAACAAATCTGTTTTCAAAATATATCTTGAACATCCAGTCAGCACATTAGAAAGATTTTTTTAATGATCATGTGACACTGCTTTGCCATCACATAAATAAATCAAAAATCATTAAAAAAGCTCCTTAAACTTTTTAATCGTATGTATTTACATAAATAAATAATTAAAAAAATAACATGCATTATATACCCTTATTATTATAGATAAACATTAAACATTAGAACATTATTATAACAATCCAAATGAAATATGTGCAACATGCAACTCGATTCTCATTTCTCTCTCATTTTGTTACCACAGCTAATTGGTGCTTTGTCTTGGTTTGTTATTGCGTGTTAAGGAGTGTCGGCGCAGTTGTTCTGACCTGTGGTGAACTCTGGCTCACTCTGCTTGTTCCCAGGCAGTAGCAGCTGAAGCTTGGGGTCAGACTGACATTACAAATATCGTAAAACTGTGTATGCTTTTCCTGTCTGAGCAGTAGAACAGTCTGTTAGTCTATGTATAAGTGTGTGTGTGGTCTCTAGAGCTTTGCTTTGCGCAGGACAATCCAAAGGGAGATTCAGAGCACTCATATTGTGCATTGAGAACTCAGAAGGCAGAGATCACCGTGCAGGTGTTTCTAAACACAGCGACATGCACATTACAGCGATTAGGAATACACACAAGCTGTGGTAAAGAGTCTTGGGAAGTAAAGTAATGTAACAAATTGTGTGTTATTCATAGGGGTGTTGCATAGCCATATATTATGCACAAATAATTGTTAGGATATTTAGGCTATAGTTCAATGTGAAAAACTTTAAAAGGAAATTTACCCAACAAATAAATGACTTCCATTCTTCTCCAAAACACAAAAGAAGATATTTTGAAGTATGTTGCAACTGTTGTTGTTCATACAATAAAAGTCAATGGGGTCCAAATTCTGTCCTGTTCAAAGATTGCATTGCTGAAACAGAACTAGATCTAAAGACATTTTAAATATTTACACTGACTTTTCCTCTCTTGCTGCGCAAATGGAAAGACCAACTGGTTCAAACTCCACTTCAACCTCTTCACATAACAAATGATCAGATGAATCACCTGCAAAAACATGACATGTGCCAGAGTCTTTAAAGTCTTTACCAGACATGAAGATGCAAGTTAATGTACACACTGAAGTAACATACAACACATGACGTGCATATGTGCTCAGGAGCCGAGTAAAAAGCACTGACACAGATAAATGGAGGACATTCAAACCAAACTATTTCCAAACTACTGTGCATATGACTAATGAGCCATTAATGAGGACCTACTCTTTTGTAAACATACACAGAGCCAGCATCTTTAAAATCTTTAACACATGTGGATGCTCCCTGCTGCCTGACCAGTTACATGCCTTCTGATTGGTGTGTAATGCGTTCTTTGACCAATCGCATTTTGCAATGTTGTATTCGCACATGGTCCGTGTAGTCACTACTAAAACCATTTAGCTGAATGAGGAAAATCCTTCTTTCATTTCTCAGGAGACTCTGGAGTTCCTAGTAATTTCATTTTAACTGTGTCAGGTGTTTGACCTAAATTCCTAAGGTGACCTAATCATTCAAATTAGACAACTGTTGACAAATGGTAAGTGTAAAGAGATTCATGTCAAGAAGAGATAATATGATCTCACTAAATATTGAGAAATGTTTGAGCTTGGCATTAAGAAATCCTACAATTCTGAAAAATGTTCCTTTGTGGTTTAGTTTAGTTTCCTTCACAAATATTAAAGCATTCCTCAATCAAGATCATTTATATGAGACACAATAAGATGTCTTGTTTCCAGAAAAATATGGCAATAATAATTTGTTTTGATTCAAACAAGAGAAAACATGCCAGTTGCATAAGAAAAATAATGTGAGTTTCCATTTGAATTACGTTTACTTTCCTAAAGCCATTTTTGTCTTGTTTTAATCATAAACTCACATAATTTTGATGCCTTGAAAACAAGACATGATATTTTACGTCATTTACTGTTGTATCTTCATTTTAGATATTTTGTTACAAAACAAAATATGTAAGAAAATCTCTCTTTTCAGTCTATTAAAGGTCTCATTTGTGATTTTTCTTTCCTACGAGTTGAGCCAATGTTGTTCTGTTGTGGATTGATGGACATCTTGAAGACATTTTGTGACTGTTTCTGTATCCTAGGAGATACTTTTAAGCTTCTTTTGGAAATCCTGACAAAATACAATGGTTTTGTTAAAGCGATCCTTTTGACAAGATTTCATAAGATGATGAAGGGTCACATTCTTCCATTTTCTTTCATTTTGAACAAGACCAGACAACAATGCATCCCTCATGTCTCGTTTTGAATAAAACGTATTGAAATGACAGTAACCATGCCCACAGCCCCGCCTCTTTTCTAAGTTTAGCAGCTCTGAGAAGAATCAAGAGCACAAAATGAAGTCATTTCTTAATTTATGAGCTCCTCTTGTCGGATCCATGTGTTTTGAGTTGTGCTTGGAAGCCATCTTGTGAATTCCTCTCTGGTAATGGGGATTAGGAGGGCACAGCTAATGTAAACAATGCCTGAATTCTTCCATCTGATCTGCTTGCAGTTTATCTCTGATAGAATAAAACATTGACCCTCTGAGAGCTTAGCAACCGAGGAATATCACCACATGGGTCATTTTGCTGTCGCCCTTTTTCTACTAAACTATCTGTTCTAATTGTACAAAAATGTCAGTCTGGTAGTTGTTCAAAACAGAGCTGTTTGTAATGGAAACGAAGCAACATTCTTCCGTTAAATATTTGAATACACAAGCGCTGATCGCTTTGGAAACTCAACAAAATGCCACAGTGAGATAAACAGATGATATTTCCTGCAAAGTCGAGATTGAGCTCTTCCAATCCGTGAGAAGAAGTGACGAATTGTGCGGATTTCATTTCTTCAGCATGGTTTGACAGCTGCGCTCTTTTCATCTCCACACTTCTGCATCTAAAGGCTCCGGCCAGGTGTTTGACTTACTGTCCAGCTCTCAGTGGGCAATTTTCCGCATTATTGTAATCAATGAGATAATTGAGGAGGTTGAGATGTTTGCCCTGTCTGCAAATAGCCCCAATCAATGACTGCGCTTCAATTGGGCCAATTAAAGAAATTGTGGTAACATGAGACAGATGGAGTAAGTGCTTAGAGGCTGAGCTCCTCAGCATCCCCGTGGTCGTTTTCATCAAATTTAACTTTTGGCTACTTGGAGATCTTGATCCAATCTCCCCAACGGCCATCTCTGACTAAACCACCATTCTGTATACCTGTTGTATTTGTTTTTACAAGATTTTGTCTGTCTTTATTGTTCATTCGTCAGTCACTGAAACTCACGGATTGACTGGATCTTTCAGTGATGTTGGCTGAAGACAAAGCCATGTAAGTTCACTCTCTGAGGGATGTCACTCCCAAAAAAAACAAAAGTAAGAGAAAACAATGATTGGATTACGTGAGTGTTAAATCTCCTCACGAGCCCACAAGCACACTGTTGCTAAAACAAGATATCATTTCTGCTTGTTGATTAGTAGTACTCCCGGTTGTATTACCTGTTAAAAAGCGCATGTGTCCTTGATGTTCAGGGCTCCGGCAGTAGCGGTCTGCTTCTGTGATTCTGTGATCGGGGAATTCTGTTTGATGTGAATTTACCACAGGAATTGCCAAGGATCTGTGGTTGCTCAGGACTCCGGTTGCTGTGTATAAAATAATCTGACACTCCAGGATTCCGGAGCTGGTAGCGGTTTGGTGGGGAATGCTTAATGTAAAACACTGTTATTTGAAATAGTGGACTGTATTTGAGCACATGCATGCAATTCATTGGATTATTTTGGTAAACCATGGAATCGTGGTACATAACAAAATAGGCTTCAGACATCAGTAAATTTTCATTAATACATTTTTCATTGATATATTATTTGATTACATATTTATTAACAGAAAGTGCTCCCTAATTTTTTGTCAGTGCAATTTTTTAATCTTTAAATGATACTGGCATTTGACAGATGTTATATTAGTAGTATTATTAGTGTTTATTTTTGTATTATTTATTTTACACATTGTGTTGCATTTTTAAGCTTTTATTGTTGACTCTTTTTTAAGTGTGGTTAGTTGAAGCACATTGCCTGTAATGTATGGGATTAAATGTGTTCATTTTTATTTTATTTATTTAAATTATTAATATTATTTTATTGATCATATTTAATGTCAATTTAGTTTTTTGAACAAAAAAAAAGTATTATAGGAATACTATTTAACATGTATAAAATGGTTGAAACCAAAACAAAGGAAGAAATATTAGCAATGACAGCTCTGGTAATGATTCATGCCATCTGCTAAACCGAGCTCATGGGCTTTTGATGAACACTTGTTAGCGCTCAGCAGAGCTGTTCATAGAAGTCCTCAGGTGGTCGTGTTACCTGACATCAGTCTTTAAATTTTCGCGGATATAGAGTTTCATTGTGCATCAAGGTGGTGTCCTTTCTTCCCCATGCGGCCTTAATTTGTCTGTTGCTCCCACTGAAGATCCACTGGTTAAATTCAAGGCGTTCCTCCAGTTTTCATTATGACTGTTTCATAACGAAGTGCTTGTTGATTTATGTCATTCTAGGGAAACATGTGAAACGCCGCTGTGCTTCTCTTCTCCTCTGAGTGAAGATCCGCTCCATAATTCCAAACAGAGACTGAACTTATACTGTAGAAGAATACCATGCGTATATGTAAAGCCTAGAATGTCACTGAACAGTTTATGTAGGACATACAGTGGCCCACTTACGTCATGCTTAAAATTGTATGAACTTTGTTGCATGCAATTAATAAAATATCAATCCATATGGGATTTTAGAAAAAAAAAAACTTTTTCTTAGAACTAGCTTTTTTTTCTAAGCCATTTTTGCAATTACTTTTAATCAGCAGTTCCCTAGGTCCTATTTTACTGGATGAATGAAGTCAGTTCCTTTTGAGTTCACACAGGTGTCCTACCAGAGTAACCAGTAATGGAGTAGTTCATCACAATGACTATGAACATGTTCCACTAACATCTGAAAATCACAAAGTGTCTTCATTTGGAATGATTAATTGGAAGCTAACAAACTTCTTTTTATCAAATCTTTTGCTTGAAATGCTTACTTTTTATTATATGCTCAATCATACATTTTTAAGTGTCTCTAAAGTGTCCAAATACTTTGTATAGACCGTGAGAACGTGGCCTGGAAAGTGCCCTCAGCAACATGCTGGCTCTCCTCTACTGTGCTGTTTTTCATGAGGTATGCAGTCCTCCTCTTTTGAACTTTAAAGTGTTCTAATAGCCTTCTTGATCTTCCCTGTTTCAAAGAGAGAAATGTTTGAAAACTTTTCCAGCCTGAAAATACCGCTCTGTGACCCTTAAAGTAGGTCTAGTCTCAAAACTAGAAGCAGCTTAACTGCTATTTGACACCCTGAGTAAGAATATGAGAGAATATGGATGAGCGAACCATTGGGGGTTTTGCTTTAAGACTCAGGCCCAGCTGTGGTCAGAGGAATTTGCTAGTGTAAATGATTTGCCGTTCTGTCCCGCAAATTAGATAAATGCATTCATTAGACACAGCAAACTGTGCTATGTAGGGTGCCTGGATCTGGCTTCAGGCCATGAGCTTTAGGGAGAGACAAACACAACTTGTCCGGCCAAAACAGAAGCTTCATCACCCAAAGGCATGCTCAGCGCTCTCACAGACAGCATGCTTCGTTCACCGGACATTCTTCTGTTCACAATCAATCTCACACCCTGTAGGAAAATTAGCAAGGCTACACGTTGTGTGAACGGACAGCTGCAGGCAGCCGCATGGTAATGAATAAGAACGAAGATCCCAGGAAGCACAAGAGAGTTCAGATGGAAAGAAAGAGCTGTCAGGCTGTGTTTTTGTTATTGTTTTTCCTGAATCCAAGTAAACACTCCAGTTTTCTGATGTTATGCAAATGTAATTTATTAGACCTGTCAGGCTGAGGATATTTTTTGACGTATTTATTATTTAAATGATGGTATACGACCATCTGAAGTTAATTTAAAAAGCTTAAATGTAAAGCTAAACATGTAACTAAACATGCTTGTCTTGATTAATTTGTTGCTCTTAGAAATAGGTAAATTTTTTCTTTTAATTGTTAGGATTTTTTTGTTTTTTGGGAAATGGTAAACTTTTTTGATTAATAAACCAAAGAATTAATAAACAAATCAAATAATTGACAGAAAAAAAAGTGAATATATCTAAATAATATGTAAATATCTAAATAATATATAATATATAAATTGTCCTCCTTAGAAATACTCTTGATATTTAGCACTGTAATATTTGATGACTTTTACAGAAAAAAAAGTACTACACAAAACCCAAAAGTTTTTGTACATTTCTAAATGTGATGAACGAGAAAGGACAGATAGCGATTACATCACCAGCTGGTGTCAGCGCAGAATCCCTACGGACGCTCCATGGAAAACGTTTGCATTTGTTTTGTGTTGATTAGCATCTTACGGAGTGCTCCGTGCCTGCGCTTGCTTGGCCGCTGCAGGTGGTAGGCCCCTCTTGGCAAGGCTCTGATATGCTGGGCTCAGTTAACGTAAAGGCTGAAGCATGCGTGTGAAAATGATCTGCTGGAGAATGTGGCGGCCCCGCTGCACCAGCTGTCTGCTGCTTTAGTCTCCATCTCAGTGTGGAAAGCAAAGGCGTGCTATTCGTGGGTGGAGCATGTAAGGCTTTATTCTATAATGAGTGTGTTTGCTGTGGAAGCTGATAGAAATTACATACGTTTTTTTTTTCTGTGAGATATCTTAACTCTTTTCTTAGAATGAACTAAAAAAGAGGAGTTGTCTGAAAAGATTATGCATGAGTCTGTTTTTTCCTGAATAATGGACACAACATTTTATAAAGTTTGTGCATTACTAAATTGGGTGTCAGGTGTCATGTGTATTGGGTTAAGTGTTGGGAAGAATAATTAGTGTTTGCAATTTGCAACTGAACTTGCTTAATAATACAGTAGGCTGTGCAAAATACATGTTTTTCTCTCCTACTATTTCAAGTTATAGACTTAAAGGGATAGTTTTCACAAACATGAAAATTCTGTCATTTATTCACCCTCAGGTTGAGAAAGTTTATTTCTTCTGCTGAACAAAAAAAAAGGAATTTTAAAGAATAATAGTTACCACTGACATATGGAAAAATACTACAAGTGTCAATGGTTACCAAACCTTTTAACAAGTTTTGAGCAATTGTTTAGTAGTGGACATATAGGCTGTTTTTTGTAAAATAAAAATGTTTATAAAAGCATTCATGTCTCTCAGGCCAAAAAGAGGCCAATGGCCATTGATACATATTAGGTTTCAGGACCGCAGACAGCACTAAGTAGGACTTCTTTATTGCATATGTGGATCGAAACTCTCAGACAGGTAAGTTTCCTATTAAGATTTGTGTTAGTCTTTCACAGCGGTATTTATACCGAGAACAACATGGAGAGACGCAGAGTATAATAACAGAGGTGATTTTCCAGCTCCCATCTGGATAGCGCTTCCTGAGAAACGACCTGAACGACAACAGCAGTGATTCGTGAAGAGAGGCGAGTGCCGCTCACGACGCAATCTTGAACTTGTTTCCCGTCTCCCACGGGAAGAGTGCAGTGGATTCTGCTGCTTCTCTCTCGCTGATGGGAGTGTCCTGCAGTTAGGCAGCGTGCAAACGCCAAATTTTAACTGAAAACCCCAAGACGCAGGCCCTTCTTCACAACCCGACACTGCTCTACTGAGAATCCAGCAGTTTTATGAATTAGTCAAATAAGCGTGGAGCCAGAACTTATTGCAGTATGATATTCTTGAATTTGACTCTGGAGAACGGTTCATGTCCACTAGACTCATCTCCACTTAAGACTTACTCTGACTTAATCTTTGGGGGCTAATGGGGGTGTTCTTCGGTTTACCGCATGAAGCATGTGTGTGAATCAGAATGTGGGTGATGAAACACATTATCGTACAGGGCTAAACGATAGAAGCCTGACATTTTCCAACAGCTCTCATTGCGTCGTTCTTTTCTATCGACAGAGCACATCATATTTCTTCAACCTATCCAATTACTTCACATTTGAGCATCATAAATACTGTGGAAGAGAGACCAAGGGAGGAAATTTTGAAGGGCCATTGTTCCTGCGCGCTGGCGTGGATCAAACTTCCCCTACCAAATCTTAATCTGAGCAGTTATAAGTGACAAACTGGCTTCAGATTAGCAACACAGGGCAAACTTTGCCAGCAGATCTGATGGAGGAAAGGAAACTGCTGAGCTCGTAAGTCATCCGAAGAGTATTCAAGACAAGCACTATATCTGACACTCAGAGAAGTACTGAAACATGTGTCCCGAGCACAGGCAAGATTTTTGACTTTAGGAGTCCCTGTACATGGAAAGTTTATTTCTGCATCGTGTGTCAATCTTTAGATTTATTACGTATGGCTAATTGATTTTATTGCAGGAAAGAGGAAAAACTGCCCACATGCATCTGTTTAACGCATAACCCGGTCTTGACGTGAACGCACTTTTACTGGCAGTGACATGTTCGTGCTAATTCTCTGAATCAGTCCGAGCTTCTGAAGCTCTCAATGGAGACTCAAAAACACCCCACCAAACTGAATGAATTTTAAATTTGCCATACCGTAGTGCTGAGATCCATGCGGAATATTTGAAATACGTTAAGGTGAGCGTGGCTCATAACTCACGGTGAAGTATGGGGATGATGATCCGTGCAGGTTTAGCTGTGCTGAAGAAGCCCTTGTCTGAGACGTTGCACGTGGACAATGTGTTGAAATTGCGGGATATGCATGTAGGAAATGGATTTGAAAAGGCCTGACCAAATGGATTGGTTCTGCTGGACGTGCGCCTTATTCGCTTCTGGTCTGAAGTAGCATATGCTGTACAGCTCAGTGTATCAGATGAAACCTGTATGTCTCCGCAAAACACTGCCTGTGGCTGTATTTGTCAAAAAAGTTTACAGGACTTTATAAATGAAACAGTTGTGAGTGTGACTATACATTATTTAATTAAGGAATGGATGTGCATTACGGTCTTATATGTAAGGAGCATAATGATTTATAATTTGGCTTAACTGTAAAACAAAAATAGCTTCAGATCATAATAAATATCCAAACGCTTTGGTTTTTGGTTTCAGTTTATTTGATTATTTATCGGTCATATGGAACATTTGTTTTATTGTTTTTTTTCCCTCTGAGGTCTATTAATAATATTTCTAAAGTGTTTTTGTGCATCTGCGCTACAAAAGTCATAATTTATTTTTTCATGAGCATTTTTTTCCACCCTTTCTCATACGTTTAGAATTAAGCAAGCTGTTTTGTGCTGCTGTGCCTTTGAGATCCTTTGCATGTGAACTGAGATACAGTGAGCTGGTGCAATTAAAATCAAAGCCAGATTCACAAAATAACGTAATGCACTTTTTAAGAGTTTAAACTTCATTCAAATTTTATTTCCCTTCACTAGGATTTTTTTCAAAAACTGTTTATTCATTCATGAATAAAATAGGTTACACTCTTTGTGAATGAGTAACCGATTAATTCAATAACATTTGATCCATTCATAAATGAAACAAGCGACTGTTTCTGACAAGTGACTGTTAAGTAAGCAATGTTTTGTTGAAGATTCAGTTACTTTATATTAAATAATGTGTGCTAAATAGATGGTTTTGTAGATTACATTTTTTAAAGTGCTCTTTTTGGACTTTTTTAGAGGTTGCTTTTTTAATATACTCAGAAATAAAGGTACAAAAGCTGTCACTAGGATGGTACCTTTTCAAAAGGTACTTTTACCTTTACCTTTAAGGTACCTAAATGGACCCTTTAAGTACAAACATGTACCTATTGAAAAGGTACTGCCCAGTGACAGCTTTTGTACCTTTATTTCTGAGAGTGTATCAGAGTTCATAAAACTAGCGTTACTTTTATGTACTTTATGTATACTTATTCTTAATTATCTGTTTATTTTTTATTCTGTTTATAATAAAAAAAAAGGATTTGTCATGCCTCAGACTGTGTCAGACACCACCTTGACACCTGTCAATCATGGATTCAGATTCTGTGCTGTCTAGTTCGCCAGGGCGTGACTCTCCCCCGTAAAACACACACCGTGTGATGCACAACTTCCCTTTCCTGCCGACACACAGCTGCGTGTCTGAGGCTTGGCGCTCTGCTCTCGTAAATCAAGGCTTTCTGCAGCAGCAGGATCCAATCAGGCCCAGGTGGAGGCCCAGGGGGCAGCTCGGGGGCCAGGCCTGGGGAATACAAGCTCTGTAGTGGACACCAGGAGATACTAAAGGCCCTATACGCGAGAAAGTGCAGAGGACACGAACTGGAACCCTGAGGGACACTAACACACTGCAAGACCCTGGGGAAGATCCATCACATTCAGTAATAACCTCAGGTTTCTCTTTCACTTTTCCATACACACAAAACACACCCATTTTTGTATTCTTTGTTTCACAGTGATATGCCCATACATACTTCTTTCAACAACTTATCCCCCAAACACACACAGACATACCCACAACCCTCTGATGGTGTCTCTTCTCAGGAGAGAGAGTTTGCGAGGGAGGGGTAAAGGGGGGGATGTTGATGAAAAGTGGCACAGGCCCACGGAATGTGATCAGGCTTCCACATCTGCAGGAAAGACGAAACCGGCCTCCCAATTTTACAATGATGATGTCAGCCTGCCTACATGACAGTGTGTGGCTGGGGTGCCAAGTTTCTCCTCTTTGGCTTTGTTATTTTTTTTTTTCTTTTTCCTTCTCTAGCCCCTTTTCACTGTCTTTCTGTTCTCTGTGCTTTTTTTTTTTTTTTTTTAACCAAATCCCCCTTCCTTTCTTTTTTTTAATGTAATTTTCCTTCTGTTCACAGAGAAGCCTATAGCTGTATGTATAGTAGCTGTTATTCATATGGGACAGTATTAATCATGCTTTCATATGGGTGGATTTGAGAGCTGATAATTTCTAATTTCGGAAAGGATTACTCATACACTGTGTTTTGGAGAAGAATCAGCTCATCTTTATGATTAGCAGCACCACTGACCTCAAAATCTAACTGAAACTGAAACAGAAACACACAGGTGCTATATGGTTCACTTTCTGTTTTCATGTACTCAGAATTGAACATTGCAAATAACTGTACACACGGGACAGTTATGTCCTAATTTAAGTACAGTCAATTATGAAATGAGAATGCAAATAATATAGATACATACTAATAAGATAGTATGTATTCCCCATTTCAAAGCTCCTCTCAATTATTTAATCATTATTTTATTGTTGATTCACTGATTAATAGGAAATTGACACAAATATTGCTTAAATTATTATTATTAATTAACTCATTTATGTATTTATTTTGATGTTTTCCGTTGACAGTATTTACGCATCTTTAGTTGCAGCACTCAAAAAACATCAAACTTCTCTTTTATAATAATTTAACTCAACTGATAATGAGCTGTAAATTGTTTTTTAATTACAGTTAAAAGGTTAGGGTCTAGGGTCAGTAAGTTTCTTATGCTCACCAATGCATTTATGCACACTGGTAATGTTTTTTCCTAATGCACGTCTATAAAAATGTAAATGTATTAACTGAACTATGGCCTAATCCTGGTTAAGTCTTAGCCCTGTCTGTAAAACCAGGGCTATACATGTTTTTACTGTCCTTTTTAAGTTAGAGATAATGAAAGATTTAACTACAACTTGTTAGCGATATGATGTTCATTGTCTGGTACTGAATGCTAAAGTAGTCTTTTCTTTGCCCAATGGTTGTAGAAGACTTAGAAATATGAAACAGACTGTGAAGAAACTTGAATGAATGAATTATATACTTCATTCATTTCTCTTCAAAACACTATTGTAAACACCATTGAAGCTGGTGACCGCAGATCGCAGGGAAAGTCCCTTTGATTGGCATTTGGTGACACTTGCCACCCAGAGCAGGTCGACCCTGCAGAGTCTAGCTTGGTAGTGCTGATGACAATTCCCGTATGTTTTTCTTGTGTGAAGTCTCTCTTTATGAGAAACAGCTTTTCTCTAGCGCTTTTCATGGGAAAAAGGATCCAGATTCCACTTCACAGTGAATGCGTGTGGTGAGGAAGCACGCGTTTCATCATTATTCCGATCAGTTCGATTTAATCGAATACTATTATAAACCTTTTCTCCTCAAAGTGCTGCAACACCAACATAATGAAGTCATAAATTGCAGGCCGTACCTCTCCTTTTTCAGGGGCAGGAAAAAGATGACTTTCATCTAATTTTACCTCAATGAAATAAAGATGGAAACTTTGCGCTTTCATTGTGCCAGTAGCAATGGCTTTTTAAAATAAGAGCAGAGAGCGAAACATAGTCCCCTGACAAGGTGACTGGTATTTTGCCAAGAAAGAAAGTGGTGAAAAATCCATTCTGCCTACCTGGGGGTCAGATGCAGTTAGCCTGATACTTTGATCAACAGTAAAGAAAAGTACTTTCCCCTCATTTTAAATGTCCAGGCAGCAGCTGTAGAGGGATTAGATTTACATATTAAGGAAAACAGGACGAAAGGATGGAGAGATGGAGGAATAGAGAGGAAGGTTTGTGTTACAGACTAAGACTCCAAATGGAAGCATTTTACTGAACTGATTCTGCTGGGCTACTTTCAACACCAATCAGCATTACAGTGTTTAAAAAGTGCACACACACATACTCAGCCGCACAAAATTCTGTTCACAGTTTGCTGTAGGCTTCACAAACATACAAAATCTGTTTGTTGTACATTCTGTACACACACTCATTCCAAACATTCCCTCCGAAAACATTCACACACAACACTCTGTATCCATTATTTCATCCACAGTTTCATCCGGTATGTCAACAGGGTTTGGATGGATCTCACTGGAAAAGTATTTTTGGTGCATTGACTTCACCGTAGATCCAAAAGTAGCAGCAAATGTTTTATTTTAAGGAAGGAAATAACAGGAGTTTGAAGCAGCAATAAGGTGCACCAGACAGCTTTTAGAAGCGTTCGCCAGCGAGTGTCCATGGCACATCTGATATGCATTACTATATCCCGGAGTCGCTGATGCTGTAAGCACTGAAGGCCACAGGTGTGAGCGGGTGTGCTGCTCAAAAGAGTAAACAATATACTGTGTGGTCATAAACAGTGGATGTTATTTGGACGCGTTCAGAGCATATCTCTCATCTCTGAAGTTGATTCTAGATGGATCAGGTGGCAAAACCGACAGTGGGGATTTTAACTCTTTGATATAGGTTTATTTACTTTATGCGGCCTCGCTTGTCATTTCTCTGAAGCACATATATGACCACACACATTTTTAAAAGGGGTTTCCTGGGTTAAAAAAAAAAAAAAAAACTAATGCGGGGCTCATACACATGCTGGTGACAGCTCTTCTCCGTATTTGGCTGTGTATGGCCAGGCTTCTACAGCATGATTGAGTTATTTTCTGGAACAATAGCACAGGATAATCTCTGTGTCCTTCACAGTCATCTAGGCGTCTGTATTCAAAGGAGGAATTCTCTTTTTCTCTCACTGGATGTGTGTATTTCACTCTCTCTCTGTTTCTTTTCCTCCTCATCTGTTCTACATTTTCTTCTAATTGCCATTTTTCAAGTTACAGTCATCTGTTATTGTTAGGGTTAAAAATGTCAATCACACAAGTACCAGAGTTCTGCATGTGTATGTGTGTGGGTAAAATGTCTTGTTTCCATCTTGTTTCCACTCAGACATGTGGAGATGTGGCAGATGTGTCCTGTTTTTGTTTCAAGGTGATATTGGTGTAAGAAAAGGCCCTTCCTAGCTTGTGGTTGTGCATTAGTACATGGTTTAAGCAATTACGTCTCCTTTTATATGTATATGATGTCACACCTTTAACTAAAATCTGGAAGAAAAGATGTTTTGTGCTAAAGAGCAATTTTATCTTTCTTTTCTTTTTTTTCTTTTTGTTAGAAAAACTGGAAAGTGCAATCAAGATTTATAAATGTGGATGAGTTAATAAACATGCAGCAACCTTTCAAAATAAGAAATTGGGTTGAGTAACCTCTTCTGTGTACATATGATTCGGAGACTGTTATTTTTAGTAAAAGATAACAACTTATTTTTATCTTCCCCTCCATTTCTTTCTCAGCACGTTTCTGCAGGTTATGGAAAGCATGTGTGGTTGAGGCAGATATGTTACTGGGATTCATTTAGCCATGTAAGTGTTACTAATCAGATCCTGACTACTTTTGTTTTTCTTTTCTTCTTCCTTTCCTCTCTCGTTTTTTTTTTTTTTTTTTCATTGGTTTTGGTGGGATGATGCCAGCTTCCTTTTCCTTTTGCGAAGTCAGACCATCTATGGGAGCGAAGCAGACCAGGAAAAGCTCATTAAATGGCTAAGCATATTAAGAATATTCTGCCTAGTCAGAGCTGGTAATGGTAAAGGCTCATATACAGTATTGTGGGTCTGGGTGAGTAGGAAAAGAGAGGTCTTGAATCAAATCAGACCTTTTTACTGTAATTATGGGTGCAAATTTTGAGTTTGTTTAGTTTTTTTTTTTTTTTTTGGTTCCTGGGTTAATTAAATAGGCCTTGCAGTTACTCATGTGTCCCATAGTCATTTTTTGGATCAGCCTTCCATGGTGACCAGCACGCTAAGAAAACATGGTAATCAAAAAATACATATTTTAAATCATAATAATATTTTGCAATATTATGTTCTACTCGAATGAGGAAGTTATTCCTTCAAAAACATAAAAACCTTTCGGCTCTTAAATCTTTGAGTGGTATGACACAAGCTGCCAATTGAAATTTCACATTATGTGTGCATTTACTTATTTAGGATTTAGATTAATCTGGCCACCCTGTTTCTTTCACACATATCAGTGAACTGATGGAGAAGAAGAAATATTGAATTTACACCGTGTAACTTTGCTCACTGCTCTTTCTATGCTACATACATCCCATTCCACAGCATTCCGGCAATCATCAGGTGTTCCATTTGCTTCCCTCAGTGCTCCCTGGGAAATGCGGTTTGTGGGACACCCACACAATCAGGATGCTCATTTCATGCAGTTCATGCAGTGGGATTTATGTCATACATTGAGGTTTCTCTCTCTCTCTCTCTCTCTCTCTCTCTCTCTCTTTCTCTTTTCTTGCATTAAAGTTTGTCTTTAAGTGCTATTCACAAATCCAGCCCTTTTTTCTGTTCAGCCTCCTGGAACAGTCACTGGAAATGACACCTGTGATGCAGCCGCGATGACTATAAAATGACAAATTCGAAGTGGGGAAGGAGAAAAAGCGATAATGAAAGAGAGGCAGGAGGGAAAAAAAGTGTGTGACGGGGAGAGCAGGGTTTTCTCAGCGCTGGTAGGAGCAGATGGTGAGCACATTTTGCACATCATTTGTGAATGATTTCAAAATCTATTTATCTATTCCAAAGAGATCGCTGGAATCCCCATCTGCCTGTCTTTTTTCTTCTCTCTTCTATAATCGTTTCCATCCCTCCATCTCACAGCGTTGCAAACAGAGAAAAAGAGGAGGAGGCTGGCTCAACGAGAGCAGCGAGAGAAAGACAGAAGACAGAGAAAGAGGGGGCCTCCATCATAAAGAATGTAATACTGCCACTGTTGAACATCAGCAGGGAGCTGCAGGCAGAAGCCCTTCAGAGTGAGTGATTGACTTTAATGTAAATCACAGGTCTGACAGACCACAGCACAGCAGGACCGCTCCAAACTCGATGTGCATCTAAGCATATGTAAATATGCATGAAACTTGTACATAAACATGCCACTTTGCTTTTAAGAACCTTGTGAGAACCCTACGTAAACACACTTACCCGCTGGCCCACTATAACCGGCTTTACGTTTGCAAACGTTTAAATCCGCCTCAGGTTTCCATGCAGCCATGTGTCTATCGAATTAGCATCTTAAAGACACTTCATCATTAAAATGACCCACAGATATTCCGATTCAGATATCGCTAAGCATCCTGAACATGAACAAATCATGGTTAGTGATTATGTTTGGACGCGCGTGTGTTTGTTTTGATTGGTCGCTCCAGCATGCTGGCATCCGAGCGTGACTTTTCATCTTCCTGCAGACCTACGTACAGCGTCTGTGCTTAACAAATAATGCTCTCCTAGCACATCCATCAATGAAGGCTGGATTGCTGTAATGTTTTGTCCAGATCAAGCGTTTTTGCATCTTTGAACTCGTCCTTCTGGTCTCCTGTTGTCCCCATCGAACACATCAGCATGGAGGAAAAACTATTACCATTTGGTAAAGGGAAATGGTGAGAAGAAAGCGTGTGCTACTCGATGCACACAGCGAGGCGCAAGGATATAAATCTCTCTTTTATTCAAGTGCCGATGCTTTTGTGTTAAATCCCAAAACGTTGCATTGGGAACATGCAGCAGATCTAAGAGGGCTCCTTAGCAACGGACAGCCGTCAGTTGTTACTCTGTGAGTTTGGAAGGAAAGAAGCAGAGCCATCTGTCAAACTCCTGTTGATCGTACTGACAGATATTTCCCGCTCCCGGTACGTTAAATGCATGAGTGGTTTGATATAGCAGATTCCAGGATTAAGGCCGTTTGAGGTTTTCTCTGTAGGATCTGCGGAAGGGTTTTGTCTGGTCTGAAGGCCACATGTGCAATGTTTGTATCTGTATATCCTCTACTTGTCACTTTATAACCCATAACAAAAATATTACAACTCCTGACACTTAATTATCCTAATTTAATATCCTGTGGTCTATGATGATACTGGTTACTGTAACTGCCAGGGAAGCGCAAGCTCATGTTTTTGTAAGCCTTTCACAATTACATAATTTCCTGTATGAGCGTTCGCAGATGATGAAACATATCATCATATGACCCACTTTTGATGGCATATAAAAGACAAGACTGTGTTCATAAGAAGCGAAAGTATGTTTAAAGACTAAAAGCGGTTATAACAATGCATTTGGCGAAAATCCCATCGCAACTGCAGTGCGTCACATTCTGCTCTTTTTTTTTCGGTCCTCACTACTCCTTAGCTGCCAAAATATATTTTTCCAAGAGTTATGTTCCTGTCCTTGAGAAACACAACCACTACAAAGGCTAAAAATGAGTGGGAGGGGGAAAAAAGAACGAAATGAAACGCTGAAACATACGGGAGTCCGCGGAGCGCAAAAGACGCCAACGTTTTAATGGGTTCCATATCAGAATTTCTCTAACTGCCAATCACAGAACAAAATGACATCATCTTAAACTCTGTTACACAACAAACATGTATTCAAGCAAATAATCTAATATAGGATTCGTTGTTGGCGTAGACAAGACAATTGATGTGTTCCATATCAGATTTTCATTACAATGCAGAACAGAGTTTGATTGACAGCTGTAATATGACTGGCGCAGGAATATTTTAAGCTCAACAGTGACATGCAAAGGATGGGTTTGTATATTGAGAGACAATTGTGCAAAGCCAGCAGCTAGCAACGACTGGGAATTGTTACAGTAAAGTGGATTACCAACAGATTCAAATTATAATCAAACATAAGGACTTGGTGACTACACATTACTTTCGGGTGTTTAATTTTCATGAAACTTGAAAATGTTAAAAACAATATAGATGCAACAGACTTTGTCTCACAATATCATTTTCTTTAAAGCTGCTTTGAAACAGTGTGTATTGTGAATGTGACTTAAACTGACAGGAACACAAAAAATATACAAGATATACCGTGAGGTACTTCTTTAGTCAATACAATGAAAGTCATGGGGGCCAGAAAAACTCTGAAGCCCTTTGGCTTTTATTGTGTATATATAAAAAAACAGACATTGAGTAAATGATTAATTATGGAGTGAACGATCCCTGTTAAAGAATCATTATTTGACACGCCATTACCTTCATCAGCATGTTCATGTATAAGTTAATGCCAAACCCTCTTGGAAAACAGCCCTTGTAGTTAAGTGCGTAAAGTGCAAGCGGGCTTCCAAATAACAGGTGATTTCACAGAGTCGCCTGCCATCTGTAGTCTTATGCAATGAAGTGTTTATTACGTCAGCACTTTTGAAGTCAGACCACCAGAAACCTTCCTCTTTGCTTTTGTTTCATGCCAGTACGGACTCAACAACTGGTTGGAAATTGCAAAGCTGATACAAATAACAGCTTTTGTGGCAGCTCTTGACAGCATCCAAAAGTCAATTTGTGATTCACAGGTGGTTCAAATTGAAATGTAATCAGGCTAAACTTTATTGCAATGGGCATTAGAAACCGTTCTATAAAAATATTAAACGTCATTATTTAAATCTTCCAGTACAGTTGTGCAAATTGCAGGCGTTGAAAGCTTATATGATTATATAACCTTATTATTTTCATTCTGAGCTATTCCAAAGCCCCCACAGCCACCTGGAGTGAATAGACACCCAGCAATACTTTAATTTACAATTCCTTACAGTAAATTAGAATAAAAATATATCTGCCGGACCACCCTAGCCTCTTAAATCAAACCATATGTGTATATATTGCTCTAAGATCAAATGTAAAGGGCGTGATTTTGCAATCAGTCGCTTAAATTTCTCCAGAGGGTTGTTTTCACCCAATAATGCAACTGGGCTGTGGTTCAGGATGAACACCCCTCTGAGGAATGCTGGGAAATGCAGTGCACTCTGGTTATGAAAAGAAGGAGGAATGAAGCACATGTAGGTGTTTTCGTTGGAAAGTTCTAAACACAATTACATAGGTATTGTTCATGCGGACTCAGACAAGTTCAGCTTCTTTCTCTTTGGCAAGTTTCTTTCGAGGCTTTGAGAGTGCCAAATTTTATGGGTTTTATTCTTGGTTTTCAAACCCTAAGGGACTTGAAAAACAAATTTGATTATCTAAATTGTAATGACAGACATCAAATGAGTAAATAAATAAATGCAGGGGGAAACGTTCATAACATTATCTCATGGCATTTAATTTTAGCCAGATGCTCTGAGAACAAGCAGAATCAGTCTGACGGAGGACTTGAATCTCAGTCAGCTGGGCCACAATGCAGGCTTTTGAATTTATACAATATTCACTAATATAACGTTCAAGTTTGAAAGTATTCTTGAAACCAAAATGTGGTTACTTTCAGCCGTAGTTTCTCAGTTTGCTCCTGATAAGTGTTAAAAATCAGCAGTATCAATCATTTTTAATGAACTTAATTAGAATGACAGATGACTCTGGCAGAGCTTGTTGGTTATTTTGGGTAAATTGCATTAGAGCAACCGTTCAGATTTAAAAGCGGTAATTGAATTGCTGCACTTGGTGTTAACAGTTGCCCAGGGAGTATGACATTTTAACATCTTGGCTTTGTGTGTGTGCAAGTGTAAACTTTTAACAATACAGACTGTATGTGGTATGTTTTTCATATACAAAGAAACTTTTTAAAAGAAATAAATATTAGAATTACAATGATGCATTCAGTATATCACGATGACAGTAAACAATGTTACAAATATTGTAAACCTTCTATCAATTGAAGAAGCCAGAAATTTTCACCAAAATTTTAAGCAGCTGTTTTTAGCATTGATCGTGATCTTCTTGAACACCAATTCTTGCCATTGCAGGAATAAATTCATAATTTACAATATAACGAAAAATTTTGTATTTCTGAATAAACTTATCCACCCATGGTGAGACTTCCTTCATAATCAAGCAAACTAAAAATTTTTAGTTTTATGTGCTGTATCAACATGAGTGATGGACGTAGTTAGAAAATCTTGACCTTCCCCTCACACATGTTGTAAGCAGCAATGTATCTTGGTTGACCACATGCGATCTGATCACCAGAGATGGATTTTAATACCATCTGTAAACAAGACTGCAGAGTGCTTCTATTCCAATTGTTACGACTCTTGAATGCTTTTTTTGTGAGGAAGAGAGAGACAGAGTGAGTGTGAGAAGTTTTCCGTTGTCCATATCAGAAAACCAGCCAAGAAAATGCCCCTAGCTAATTGTCACTCTGTCCACACGTACAACGCAAACTCGCTAAACAAACACAGATGCATGTAAAACAAACATGACTGTTGTTTCTATTGGGTTGTGAAGAGAAAGCGCTGAATTCTGCCACTGCTCTCTCAGCCGCGTGCAGACCTGTTAGAGACGCTCGTAGCAGCTTGGTGATTAATTTCGTCACGCTAAGCTCCCGGTGTCATGTTTGTCAGTTCATCAGAATAGTGTGTGAATTGGAAGCTGAACTTGCTTTCCAAATGACCGCATTCCCTGGAGCTTGGCAGATAAAATCTGGAATGCTTACATTCTTGGTCTTTTCTTAAATAATTTCTTCACCTGCAGTAAATTGCATGTTATTTCCAAAAAGTATCTCTCCTATGGTTTACGTAAGCTCACAAAATATGCTACACATTTCACAAGACAGTAGTTTGGCTGGCCCAAGCGTGCTTGGGTGGGGAGGTACAACATTGCAGCGCAGACACTAAAAGAACAATTCAGAACGGTCCAGCTGAAAACACCCACTTCACTCCCGAGGGTCTTAACCCCAATATGAGTCCAGATGCTTTTATCAACTCTACACATACATCCAAGCACAAGCACCTAATAAATACTATGAAGAGGGACAACAGGATCAGGAGGTCACTCAAAACATTAAGTGCGTGTGTTCAAGTGTGCCTGTGCAGATGATGACTGATCTTCGTGTTAGTTATTCACGGTGTGAGAATGCCGTGAGGTTGTTTTAATCTTGATTTGTTTGTGTGGGTTTGGGGTGAGGACGTTCTCACCGAACGGTCTCGTTGAACCAGAAGCTTTGAGTGACCTGATCTCATTTTCACCACCGGCATTAATCCTGTTGCAATGCTCCTGCTCCTGCTGCTGCTGCCACATGTGGTTTGCATTTCTCTCCCAAAGAACCGACCTACCTATTTCCTGATTTGCAAACCCCTGATTGATAGCCATTCTTTTTTTGCCCCTTTCCTTCTTCTCTGATTCCTAGGTCTTGATCTGCGAAAGGCGAGATGGGCATAGATCTCGGGCGGGAGAGGTTGAAAAACGAGCGCCAGGCAGAAAGGTGTCCTTGGGAGACCCTGTAGCGTTTTACAAGGCGAGTTGTTTGAAACGCCATAACATTTTATGAGGTGAAACACAGGTTTCACTTTAACCTGTGAAGAGTAAACGTATAGCAGAGGGCAAGATTACATCCAGATGCATTACACTGACCAGCAGACCCAAATCAAAACACATGCACATGCGCGCACACACATGCACTCCTGGGCTACAAACATATCTCCTTTGACCCGGGAGGTTGTGTCCCAGTCTGGTAATATATTCTCGATAAGATCCTCTCCTATTTCAGCGCAATCTAAGACTATGATAACAGAAAAATGGAGGGCCAGGTCTGAAAAACCCCTCCCTGATTCATGACTCGGTGAGGTCATATAATTAACAGCCTAGTTATCATAATATCAACATCGTCCGTCTCCAGTAGGATTGTGTTGCATTGGCGCAAATAGAGGGGGAAGAATGTTAATGCTAATATTTATATACAAATAATAAGAGCTAATTCATTTATAGATTATGTTTATGCTTTATCACTACTGTTCAAAAGTTTGGGGTCAGTATGAGGTTTTTATTTTTAAAAGCACCAAAGCTGCATTCATTAGAACAATAACAGTAATATTGTGAAATATATTTAATATAATTACTGCTTTTCTTTTTAAATATATTTTAAAATGCTATTTATTACTGTGAATGGTCATTACTCTATTCAATGTCACATGATTATTCAGACATCATTGCAATATGCTTAAGAAATATGTATTATTATTATTATATTGATATTTATATAAACATTGCATTTACAATCATACAGTAATTCATTTTTTGCATTTTTGTTATATTATGAGTGCTAGTGTGTAAATATATATGTATGCATGTAGGCTTTCTGTGCAATAAATTAGAGCAAAAACAATACATTAAAGTGTCAGGTTCAGAATTTATATGATATGTATTGTTATTTAATCGATTTATGTAAATTATTATAAATTATGCATGTCTTTGGTTCATCAAGAACAGTGAACACAAGTATTTTAATATTTTAATGCAAGACTCCTTTACAAAATGTAGATGTAGAGGTTTAAACAAACACAGTAAATTATCCAAACTTTCTGATGTGTATTATAACCTTGTTTGTGTGTGTTTGTGATTGTGGTTTTATTTGTTGAATTAAGGGAATGGGCATTATGTCTGCAGGGGCTGAAACACAATCAGCACAGTAAAACAAGATCAGAAACTGGGAAGAAATTCAGGTTTACAAATAATGATGTTAATAAAATAGGCCTAACCGTTGGCCTACTCCAAGTATTATTCATTAAATATCATGGCAGCGATTTAAGATATGAGATACGGTCAGGAGCAGTGATACGAGCTCTTAAAGTCAATGTTGTGGAGCGCTCTATAATTGATGTCAGGCCTCTTTTAGATGTGAGCAACAAGACGTTTGCATGATAAATGAACCTCACAGGGACAATGTCCTACATGTCCTGTGGCTCAGAGAAAGCGTGATGATTATTTTGGGTGATTTGTTCGTTGGTATTATGGTGATTCATAGAAATAGGTTTTGGTCTGTAAATACATATAAAACTTTATTAGGCTTATAAAGTGCCCACTTTGAAGTCATAGGCTTCTGTGCAGAAAATAACTGAGAGAGAGAGGCAGTGAGAGAGGCCAGATCTCCTTCCCATATGACCCAAGTGTGACCTCATTTCCCCATTAAAACATGCCAACTCTGGTCTCACACAGCAAGAGTCAACAATCATCACTTTTTCAGAAAAACATTGATTATACACGAAAAACGTACTATTCCTTTGCAGTCATCTGTAAACCCATATGCTGTAAAGTCAGTGTTTGATGTGCAGTGATCAGTTAATATACTGTTAATGTTTATATATACAGCAGTGTTGGACAAACTTTAGAAATGAAGAATTAACTCCCTTTCATTTGATGAATTGGAATTTGAATTCAGTTCACCACACTTAAGAAGTTAAATTGCACTAACAGGAAAAGGACTTACTAAATTGTAATTCACAGAAATGCATTCTGGGAGATGAGGTTTTCATTACACCCTACATTTCTTTCTTTCTTTTCAAAACTTCTAAACATTTGTTTAGAGAAATTATTTTCATTTTAAATTAATGCTGTGGCAATATTTATTATATTCATATATTTATACTGATTTTGTGATTGTCCTGTTTTTTTGAGTGACGCACAAGCAGGCCAATCAAAGGTATTGTCGTCCCAATTATGTCACAGTGCAAGCTTTATGCAAAACAAAGGGAAGGCGGATATGCTCCAAAATGTAAAAAAAAAAAAGAGGGAACACGAAGGTAGCTCAAATCAATGCAGATTTGGCTACATAATCATCATAATACAATTAATTAGAAATATAATTGCATACCCACTGCCAGACAAAAAAACGAAGATAGCTGTGGTAAAATGAGCAGACTGGACAGAAACGATCGTCAAAAATGCTCAAGTTTGCACACTTCTTTTCAGAAAAGGTTCAATAAAGTATTGTCTTGTTATGGCACCCGCTTCGGATGTTATCACTCGATTGAATCGGCCGTTATCAGTCGCTATCAGCCCATTCATATGGGTCAGTAGGGGCCTGCTGCACCTACTAGTAGACTTACAAGGCTGTTATCACCCATAGGACTACCTACTAGTAGGCTTAGAAGGCTGTTATCATCCATAGGACTACTGGGCATGC
>JAUMHR010000063.1:12332543-12360731 GCA_032361145.1 Enteromius fasciolatus | reverse complement strand
CCTTCTCCTTTTGGTGTGATTAAACCCAGATTCATACAGATTTTCCATTGAATACAGTTCAAAAACTCTATAGAACTCTGTATATATATATATATATATATATATATATATATATATTTGTAAGTGATGTAGGCCAACTACAGTAAATCACTGCTTACAGTAACCAACATTCATGTGTCTGGATATCTACCAAACTGTACATACTGGAATCTTTGCTCTTTTGCGTTCAAAGCGCACTCTGTACAGCTGTTTTATGCGCAGTCTGTTGGGCTTAAGGACACGGTCAACAGTAGAGAGGTTGACACTGTCGATACCCTCAAAATGCACATGGTCCTCAATGATCCTCAGCTGAATTTCACGCTTTTTAATGGTGTTTTTCTCACGGATCATGTTGACATTTAGGACATTTTTTACCACCCCCACGTGGCAGTCTTTCAATTCTACAAAAAGAGAACATGCACTTACAAAAATACATACATGGAATAGGCCTAAAAACAGTCAGACTAACCCTCCATTACAATACTACAGTGCACTGGCACAGTGATGTACTGAAACATGTTTACTGTGGTACAGTATATAGTACAGTCATTGTACATATGTAATTGTTGTCAACATTTACATACTATAATGTCAAAAAAGGTAACTACCTGTTCTCACAACGTGTTGACAAGATGTGTCTAAACAGGTGAAAATTGCTTATGGTTTTGCCAAGAGTGACTGATTCAATAAGTGGGTTCAGGCAACTGAGAATTTGGTTCAGACAATAGGGTTTAGTGTTTTAGCAATCGAGAAAAACAGTAGTGTGTATACAATTTCTGCAATAAGTATAAATAACAGTTCTAAATGGAGAGTGTACCAGTCACTCATTTATATTGTGTTCTGGAAGCTTAAAATCATGTCAACATCTCCCTGAACAACAAGCTCTGTGTAATCCTGGTTTTCCCTATAGAACTCATTTACTGTCTTATATTTTTATGCAGGTTTCTCATTCAGCCTGACTCTGGAATTATTTACACTCAGCCCTGGGCCACTCTGGATGCCGAGGTCAAATCCAAGTATAATTTTTATGTGAAAGCTGAAGACACTGAAGGAAAATACAGTCTTGCAGAAGTCTTTGTCACCATTATGGACCTCAATGACCATTCACCAGCATTCAATGAAAACTCTCTAGAGAAGACAATGGTGATTGGTGCACCAGTCAAAATAGAGGTTAGCTTTTTTTTTGTTGTTGTATTGTGTGTTCGGTTTGTTCTTCTAATAGAACACTTGTCAGTTGACTGTGTTTAATTATTTGTAGGCGATTGATGAAGATGCAGAAGAGCCCAATAATGTTATTGAGTACTCCATCATGAAGTCTGACCCAGATGACATATTTGACATTGATGCAGACACAGGAGAAATAAAACTGAAGCCGTACATCAAGTCCATGGACATAGTTCAGAATATCAGCAATCACAAAGACTGTACCTGGTCTTTGGTTGTTCAGGCCAAAGACAGAGGTTCACCATCCTTCAGCACAACCACGGTGGTAAAGATTGACATCACAGAAGCAGTAAGTGGGTCTTTATTGATTTTTTTTATAAAAATCCTAATTATTTAATATATGAAGTATTTATTATATAAACAACTCGAGACCTTCTGACAGTCATGTAATTGCACATTTAAACCAGAAAAGCCCTCAGAATATAAATATCTTTTAAATGCATACAAGAAAATCACAACTGAATCATGCTGTATTGTAAGCAAACTTCAAATCAAACCTAGTATAAGATTTGTTGTTGTGTGCTTTTACAGATCAAATCCAGAATGATTTCATACTTCTTGAGTCTGAGAACTCGGCCCTGGACTGTTTTTGGGATTTGTTTGAGCACTGTAGTCCTCGCCATCTGTCTGACCACTTTCATATCCACCATAATTTTCTGGAAATCTGTGAAAAAGTCCCGGGTCCAGCCAAGGGGCAAGATCAGAAAGATTATTAGGAGGCCCTGACCAGCAGACACTTTGACACCGACACCAATACTTAGCATTCTTCATTTTTACATGATTTTACTGTTTAAAGGCAAGTAAAAAGGTCTGTAAAAGAGTACACAAGCACAGTTAAAGCATTTTTTTGAATAATAGCTTTTATTTTGCTCTTATGTGGCTTCAAACAAGAGCCCATTGTCCGTTCAGTCTACATCATATAGTAGACGTTTTTAAGATGATATAAATGAGGCTGCGTGGTCTTAATTCTGGGTGCCTCATTCAACCCTTCTGATCTTGTCTTACTGTTTAAGCAACCAGACTCTGTTTAACCATTTAACAGATATTTAACAGATCTTACAAATTGCCAAATTAGTTCCCATCCAATCAGTTCTTATCAATCTGTCCTCATCTTTCAAGATGCCATACAGTGCTTTCTAACACACAGACTCTTTAAAGTATGCTGTGTTGACTGCTGTTGGCCTCTCTGGGAGTTGAGATGTTTATTTGCCTCACGAGAAGCCTGTAGTACATCACCCTTGAGTCCTATGGACTTTATTTCTCTTTGTGCTCTTTTACAGACTCAACTCAAGGGACCTTTGACGTCCTTTTTATTGAAAAGTAGGGAAAATCCCTTGCAATTCCTAGGCTTGGTCAGTGGTATCATTATAATCATGGTTATTGTGACAGTCTTCATCTCCACTGTTATATACGTGAGAAATGTCAAGTCCAACAAGATCCTACCCTCCCGTCGCATCATACGAAGGAAACGTAAACCCCAGAGACTAGATGACTTCCAACAACCGTTCAGAGAGGAACGCTGTGGAGGTAAGTTTAGAAATGAGGACCTGGAGCAGACAGCAGACAATATCAACTTTAACAATAACATCAAAGGATGTTCTCATCGAGCCCCTCCGTCGCCTCCTAACATTCCCCCGCCGTTGCCAAGTCACTATAGACACGGTAACCGGGAGTGGACAGTACCTACAGTTTCTGCATCGGTGGCCTCCAAGACAAAGAAAAGATCTCATAGGGGTAAAGACAATCCTGTTAACACAGCACTGGTTTCTGAACTCAAACTTAGACTGGAACAGAAAAACATGGCAAACCGATACTGATGAAATACAGGTATATAAACAAATGCCAGCCTTCAGTGGAGAGAAGATGCGTCCCCCTGCCAAATCTATGTTATTCAGGCAAGATTTGAGCGTGGACCAGATCTCAGCAGGCCAGCTCTGGAAGCTTCTTACTGTACAGTATCTTTTCTAATGCGTGACGAGTTTATCTGGGATTGCAGGTTGAATGAACCTAGTGGAAATGAGGGAACGTGTCACCAGCCAAGACTAACACCCTGCTGGTACTACGATGGAAAATAATTGGTTAAAGTTTACTCTGTTTCTCGGACATGTTTTGTTGTTGTTGTCGTTTTTTTAATATTGGTTACTGGCAAGGAGTGTGAGCTTTCAGTGTCAGCTTTGTCTTTAAAATCATGTTTTTTTGTTTGTTTTTTTAAATCGAAAATAAAACAGGGATGTTGAGGCCAGTAAATAAATGCATTCTGGGCCTCATAATATCTTTTGGGCCATGAACAAATACTTACAATGCCAAATTCTGAACATTAATGTGCTGGTTAAATGGTTTTAACTGATGGACCCCTAAAAATAGATGCAATATTATATAATTGAGTAAATAGTTTTCCTTCATTGAAGAAAACCAGTTACATTATCAATGCAGCGTTTCATCGATTTAAAGTACCTTGTCAGTGTTCATGCAGTTCAGTATTAAATGTCAAATAATTGTTGGGAGTGATCTCTGTTTATATTCAACCTTTTGTAAATAAACTGATATTTAAGTCTAATGCGTTGCTTTATTTATTCAATTATTTGTAGCATAGCACAATTTAAGGAAGTCCTGTGATATGAAACTGCTTTGAATGTCATCTTAAAGCTTTGTGTTTGTTGCATTTTCTTCACTGTAATAGGAAAAAATATATTTTACAGTAATGCTGCATTTTGTCATATGAGCTGATGGTACAGTAAGTGCAGTTAGTGACCTAAATCTTTTTTGTTGTTTTTTTACAAATACATTTTTTAATGTGACACAAATATTTCCAAAACTTACCATGTGCAGCTGTGATTTCGCCATTTTAGCACAGGCTTGTTCTTTTGGGGCTTAACAATTTCAGATTTAGCGACTTTAATATTTAGAAGACAAATTATGAGTCGTCTTTCTGTGGCTTTCCTAAATCCCTAACCGTGTGTTTATCCATTTCAAGACGCACATGCACTGTTAAGTTTTTGGGGTTTGTGCTGTTCGTCTTTGAAAATGTGGACACTTTTTACAATTTTTTTCTTCTTTATAAAGCACATGAGACAAAACTGCTGTGATGAGGAAAGTCTGTTTTCAGTAAAAGCAGCACTGGGGGTAAAAGCACAAATGACATGGAATTATACCCTGTAGGAAGCAAGGAGGATTACTGGGTTTTTTAGAGAGGATTACAAACTTGCAAAGTGCACTGATGGACTAGGATAAAAGAAAAACAGAACATTCAAACCAAGATGTGTACATTCTGACTAGTTGATTTTGGAGCCCTCTGGTTAAGGTCACAGAGACCTGTAAAGTGATGTAAATTTAGGACACTCGAAAGTTTAACACTGAAATACATAACAAAGATCTGTTTTCTTTCAGCACTCTTCAGGTACCAAAGCATATCTATTAGGACCATTTACAAAAAGTTCCATTTATAGATTTCTAATCATGGGTATAAGTGTACCGTATATAGAGAACTGTGCTCTGCTTTAGTGACGTAGCGCGTCTGATGACTCATGATCGCTTACGTTCTTTTATGTTTTAATCCTGGTTTAGCAGCACCACAATGAAAAAAAACTAAGCGCAACTGTCAACAAGCATAGATTGGTGCAGAATGGCACGGTTTAACAACGCTAACCCTTTGGCCTGTTATTTCATGCGTCTTCAAAAATCTCTTGAATGAAATTGTAAAGCCTTCAATTGCACTGTCCACAATCTATCATACATTAGGTATGCTAAACATTTACATACATATCTCAAAATCAACCACAGAAATAGTTGAAATATACTTTCTACATTTACTGACAGACAAATACAGAACCTACAGTATAACTCTTTTTTTTTTTAAAAAAAAAGAAACAAAGTATAATACTTTGAGACAAAATGTTTATTTTCCAAAACATCAAGTTAAAGGCAGTTTTACTTTTTTTTTCTGTCTGTATGCAGCTTTTTATTTAATTTGTATATCAAACTGCTTGATGCCTGTGTCCATTATTATTGGATTGACATGATATGGAACAAGCATAAAAAATCCTAATCTGCTTTTGTACGCCTGTGTTTGTATTAGAGGTGCATTAAAATAAATCTGTTACATAAGCATGCCAATTAATTTAATTTTTTTTTTTTTTTGGTTGAGGTACACTTATTATCATTTAGAGGCAAAATATCATCATCAACCATATATAATAAACTGATAAAAATAAAATTTTATATACAGTAATTGTATTTTCTGTTTTGTGCACTTCTATTTTTCACAAGTTGTCAAAGTGCATTTGTTCGCCTCTGTTTAATTACACTAGAGATTCAATGGATTTTACTAGTTTGTAAAATCCTGACCAGCAGCAGCTGATCCATGAGTTCATGACCAGTTGAGACTCTCTTCAGAAGACTGTGGCATCCATAATAAGCATATTAACTTTACACAAATCTCCACTCAAGCTGGATAAATGTCACAATGTAATTAAAATGGAGGCTTTCATGGGTATTAATGAATCTATATCTGTCTTTGAGTGCGAAGGGTGTCAGTAAAGCTCAGCTGTCGGTCTTCGTTCATTCTTTGGTTTCTGTATCTTCTCAGCAGATCTTCTCCTGGCTTTCCTCTCATTGCTGGACTCCTTGCAGAGGCCTTCATCGCTGGCTGCTTGGAGACTGTCAAACGTGCCCTGGATCTCATCAGAAGTGTGAGAGCGTTCCGAATGTCTCCTGTTCCTCCACATCTCTGTGCAACGCTCGAAGCAGTTGAACTTGGCATCGGTGGTGCATGCGTACATTCCCGCGGGCACAGCGAGCACCATGGCAAGTACAATGATGATGATATGAATAAGCTTCTCTCTCTGCTCCATCTCATTGAAATCACTGCCTGTCACAAATACAATGCACTGGCCATTCTGAGGAGCCTGGTTTTTTAGAGTAACACAAATTTCGTATTTAGTGGCTGGTAGCAGGTCTGTGATGGAGTATGTGTTGATACCTGGCCCGATGTATATCTGCTCCTTCTTGAGTGTGTCGTATCGGCCAAAATGGATGGTGAACCAGGTTTCAGCTGGATTGTCTGTCACAGCATGCCACTCGATCGTGATGCCATACACTGTCTGCTTGGCAATGCGTATATCGATGTATACATTTTCCTCAGCGATGGCAGCAGGGAAGCCTGAGGAATGAGACACAGAGCCTTCTGGAGACTTCACATCCACAAAAACACTGATGGAGGAATTGCCGAGGAAATTGTTGGCAGTGCAGGTGTAGAGCCCTCGATCGGCCGGATGGAGCGAAGGAATGATCAGCTGAGATTTGATCGTGTCCTCATCCACATGGCTCTGAATCTCTGAACACACAATAAACAGTTTTCAAAACAAGAGACAATTGAACAATAATGTTTAATTACTGCTATGAAGAAATCTATATAAATATGCATTATTGTTTTATAAAATAAATATGCTAAATATATAATTAATTTATATAATTACTTTTTATGATGGTTATTATATTGATTATTTGTAAAGCTATGAGATATATTAGTGCAGGACTCATTTTTCAAGATGGCACAAAATAATTTCAAATTAATAAAAAAAATAATAATATAATATAGCTGCAAGCAGCATTTACAATTAGTTTGAGCATTGTTAAGGCCTGAGGTTTTATAAGGCAACCTGAATGTATGGCTGACACTGAAGCACATAGAAAATGGACACACACACAATCAACACACACACACAAAAAAAGAAATGAAATGGTTAAATTATTATATTAATACAAACACACATACACAGGCAAACATTCACACACATTATGTTGCAAGTTTAGATATTTAAAAAAAAAAAATGATAAGTGACAGTTATTGCAAGTCTTCTCTTTAAAGAGTTTATATGTTTTTTTCAGGTTCACTGTAATGATATCTGGAAACTTTGTAAAAAAGGGAATGAGCAAAATGGTAAACTTTAATAAAATGTGATTTTTAATGTTATAATAGAGATTTTATAATGTCTCCATCAGCAAACATGAACAGCACAGTTTTAGTACGGTGGCCGAGAAGTGCAAAAAACAACAACTCGCAACACAAAAAACAAATCTGAAAACCAAATAACAAATCCAGAATCAAAATTACAAATTATAAAACGCAATATCATATCTAAAAACAAAACAGCAAACCATAAAACAAAACAACAACCCTGGAAACAAAATAGCAAGTCAGAAAACACAACGACAAAGCAGTCAAACCGGAAAAGGTAGGTATTTTGTGTGACCGGCGGAGTCCCCGCTGATTGGACAGAACTCCTGTCAATATACATCTTGATGAAAACTCATCTTGATGTTGTGGTGTGTTAAAAGCATGTCTAGAATCACGCCATATGTATGTCCTTCTTGAAAATAGTGCAGAACATACTCTATTTTCCTCCTACGTAAACATAAACAAATCTAACTTCCTGTATGCCTTGATTGACAGGAGTTCCGTCCAATCAGCAGCGACTATGCTGCTCACACAAAATACCTACCTTTTCCAGTTTGAATGATTTGTTGTGTGTTTTCTGACTTGTCATTTTGTTTTCTTGTTTGTCGTTGTGATTTCCGACTTGCTATTTTGTTTTCCGGAGTTGTTGTTGTGTTTTATGGTTTGCTATTTTGTTTTTAGATTTGATATTGCGTTTTTGCATTTTGATTCTGGATTTGTTATTGGTTTTCAGATTTGTTTTTTTGTGTTGTGTTTTGCACTTCTCGGCCACCGTGTTTTAGTGTTCAGTCAGCCCATTAGTGGTCTTCCGCAACTTCTCACACAACACTGTGTTTAAGTGTTATAACTATTATAGGTTTTTTTTGTCAAAACTGTTTGATTGACATCATTAATCCCAGTGGCAAAGTTGTTCAGAATGATTAGATCTATGATATTATTATAAAGATATAGTCTATAAGTGAATATTTGAGGGATTTAAGGTCATTTACTCTGGAAATATTGTGTTTTTGAGGACTTATTTAATGGTTATAGTACTACCTATAGTCTGAGCTCTATGAAACCTTGCATGCTTGCTCATCTGTCACATGTTCTAACCACGTTTCATAAAGTTTTGTGTTTTTGTTTAGGTTTTAAAGGCTTTTGAATTTATGTGGCCACACCCCTTTTTAAATGACCCTGTTATAGCTAAACAAAGTACAAAAAATCAATATTTCTTGATAATTATTAATCTAGAGAGTCCAGAAAATTGTTCTGTATTGGTTTGATCCAGATTGGGCCAAAAACCTGAGACTAGTTTGCAAAAGTAGCTTTTTAACATAACTGAGAATATTTAATGAACGATTTGATTGACAGTATTAGTCCCAGAGGCAAAGTTGTTCAGAATGAGGAGATCTATCATATGATATAAAGATTTATGTAAATGTGTTTCAAAATGATGTTTCTGTAAATATATGAACATGTTCTAAAATTCTGAAATTTTGTATTGAAAAACTGTGTTTTTGAGGCATTTTTAGCTGTTATTTCTCCACCTATGGTCCGATCTCCATGAAACTTTGGATAATTGTTAAGAGTTATGTGACACATGTTTTCGCCAAGTTTCGTAAAGTTTCGAACTTTCAAGTAAAGTTGTTGTTTTTTTAAGTTTTATAGGCTTCTTGGTTTACTTGACCACTCTCCTTTTCTAAATGAGCCAATTATAGCTAACCAAATGACAAAATTCTAGATCTATTGATCTAGAGAGTATCCATAGATTATTATTGCAGTGGTTTGATCAAGATTGAGCAAAACAAATGGGGACAAGTTCGCAAAAGTAGGTTTTTAACATACTTGTTAGTAAAAGAATGGCATCTATGCTAATATTAGTCTGTCTTTCTCTTATTCTGTTTCTCAGTCCGTATCCAGATCAGATGGTGTATCAGCACAAAGAGATGATCTTCATCGGAGACCAGAACACCTAGATGAGCCAGAGGAGAACTGGCCCCGACTATGGCTGGTTTCTCCCAAGGTCTTTTTTTCTCCAGTCTCTCACGGATGGGGTTTTGGTTTTTTGCCACTGTCGCCTCTAGTTTGCTTAGTTGGGGGCACCTAATTTTGAGTGATTGTCATTGTTTTGATTACAGAGACCGTCTCTACATTTAATAAATAAATAGTTTAATCTCATCATTATACATTACCATCACTCTATTCTCCTATTTGATGATGTTTCTACAATCTGTATTGATAAAAGTGCTATATAAATAAAAGAGGTTGATTGATTAGTTCATAGAAGTGAGTTACGGAAATAGCTAAATTTTGCGGGGAAACAGTGCATCCTAGAGCAAAAATTGCACCTGTACAGTGCACACAAGTGCAACGATGTGAATTTTTTTTTTTTTTTTTTGTCTACGACAAATGGTTTCCAAAAATGGTCTGAATTGTTTGCGCTGGAGCGCTCCCGAAAGGCCGATTGGGCCAATTTAGGGAAGAATAATTATAATAATAATAAAAAATCCTAACAATTACAATACAATTGCACTACGCGCTCAAACCCCTAATTATACTAGTATAAAAAATATGTATAGGCTATGCATTATTTACTACATCTCTGACAGTATCACAATAGACCATTGGAAATTGCACTAGTTGTTTTTTTATCTATTTATCTATCTATCTATCTATACATACATATAGATACATATAGATACATATATATTATTAAAAATACTAGGCTACTAAAAACTTTTTTGATATTGTCTTTTGAGTGCTTTTTAGAAACTTTAACATAAATATGCTGTTTAAACTGCAAGATTTAAACATTTCTGTAATTGTACAAAAAAAAAACATACAAAAGGTGGTGTTTTTACTCCATTTGCAATTGCAATAGTATCTGTGTGCACTAATTGAGGGATTAAGCACCTAGTTTTTAAATAAAGATATCCATTTAAGTGAATTTAAACGTATGTAAACATGTTTTGCTGGAATATCTCTTACCACGAAATCCTCTTAGTATCTTAAGACCATATATCCACCGAACAGCAGGTTCAGGTCTGGCCGTGGCAAAGCATGTGAGCGTGATGATTCCCCCTATCGGCACGGTGATGTTGGTGTCTGGGGAGCTGACCTCAGGCTTCACACACGTCTTCAGATCGACCTCGTGGAAAAATTTCCCTGCCTTGAATTCGGGGCTAGAGCATTTCAAATATGAGTTCATTAGAATAAATGGTGGACTCAGCGATTTGATGAACTCAATGAAGCCTCCCAGGCGACAGTCACAGAGCCACGGGTTTTCGTGAAGCGCCAAAACGACGTTAGACGCTGTAGGTAGCTCGTGCTTGTTTTCTGTGTGATAGAGGGGCCAATTCAGGAAGACGTCTTTAGAAATGACCGAGAGTTGGTTAGAGGACAGATCTAAGTAGGTCAGGCTTGGTAGAAACTTCAGCGCGTGCTCTGGGAGGGCGTCGATGCGGTTGTTCTTCAGGTCCAGTATCTTGAGGTTGGGGGTTTCCTCAAACGCTGTCCATGGTACTGAACGCAGTTTATTACCCTGCAACCGAAGCTCCGTCAAGTTGTCCAAACCTTCCAGACTTTTGATATTTATGATGGCGATGTCATTGAAGTTTAGCCAGAGATGCTTTAATAACTTCACGTGCGAAAACGCCGCCTTTGGAAGCTCGCTTAGCAGTGATTTCTCTATTCGGATTTTTGTTACATTTTCCGGCATGTCCTCAGGAATGCCGGATAATGGCGCTTCCATACACGTGAGTGACCTAGAAAATAAAATCCATACTTTCAGTTTTGTTTTTGTTTTTTTTGAGAAAATGATAACCCGCAACTTTGGATTTATTAGAAAAAAAATTACAAAATGTTTCAGAATTCAACTCTTAAATAATAACGTGGGACAAAACTACTCTCAGATGTAATTAAAAAAAGATAATAAAAAATGATCACAGCAGGCAGAGGTATTCATTTCCTTTCTCTGGAGAAAATGCTTGGCATAGACCGTACTATCAGGCACAGCAATTGTAAAATAATAATAATAAGTAGGCCTACATGAATAAAATATATCATCACATACACTGTAGAACCCTTTTTTATTATTTATTCTTTAACATAAGGGGCAAAAACAATGACTCTAATCACACATATATTCATATTTACAGACCATAGCGCTCGCATTCTGCTAACCCTGTTCTCAGCACAACAATTATCTTTGCTCAGTGCCACTGCTGACGTCTGTTAGGTTGGTTAATACTGTGTGTACTAAAAGGAGCTGCAACTAACCTCCCATTACGGTCAGTCCCACAGGAGCATCCAGGAAAACACTCAGAGTTGATATGACTCAATAAAAGAAAGAAAACAAACAAACAAAATATAATCGAGGCATCCATAGTCTCCTATAATGTTACATCCGTTCTGTGTCTCCTCACGACATGACTGCAGGTAGAGTTGAGCAAAGCCTATTATCAGTAATCCTTGACGTACCCCGTGAGAGGCTGATTGGAACTTAATTGTAGGTCTGACCTACTATTGTCTTTAAAAAAAGAGAGCAAATGTAAACTTTTGTAAAATATATATACAAAATTTATTTTGAAGCATAAATGGGTACTTGGCAACCTGGGACGGTTCTGAATGGTTCAGGTGGCACAAGTTTCACACGATAAACAAACAGAAATAGCCTAATTTCACATACACAATGATGACAATGTTGGTGCATACACTGCAAAAAAAAACAAGCAAAAAAAAAATCAATGTTACAAATAAAGATTATTGGAGTGTGGCTTATGAGAAAATTGAAATTTAATGTTCAATTCAATGTCATTTACTATTTCATTAACTTACTTACCCACCAATTAAAAAAACAACTGATGTTACACTAGTCTAATTAGGAGTATGTTTACATGAACAAACTGTGCAAATGAATTCCCAATTCTGTACATAATAATAGTATTATTACATATTAATAGATTTCTTTCCACATATACAAAAAAACAACATTTCCCTTTGAATCATTTCCTCCTAGCTGAAGGGGTAAAAGTCCATATCTACAAGTTCCCGGGATTGCTCAGCCACAACCCCACCAACAGCCAAAGGCTTAGTTTAGAACCAAGTCCAAAAGCACAGCAACAAAGCGCAACTTTACCAAGACAACATAAAACTCTTCAGTCGTGCACTTTGTTGCTTATGCAAAGTATCCCAGAGATTCTTCATGGACGGCCAGTCATGTACTGCTGATACAGATTATGTGCACTCAGATACTGCGGCTGGGCCTGGATACTGTGATGGCTGCGTGGTGGAATTGTGGCTGAGGGATATTGTCAGCAGAAGTATTCGTTGGGCTGTCCCTCAATCTTAGCTGTGGACTCTGAGTCTAAGCTGGACCGGGCTGACAGCAGTCTGTTGGACTCCTCTGCATTCAGTCTGTTAAGATATTCCCCTTCCAAGCCTTTGGCCTTGGTGCTGGGAGACAGAGTCTCAAACGTAACATACGAGTCCTGAATGTCTTTGGGCTTTTTGCCTAGAAACTTCTTAATTTTCCTCTTAAGTGCTCCGCAGCACACGATCACAGTCAGAGGCACGGCTATCACGCAGGCAACCGTGATTACTACTACATTAATGAGCTTTTGGGTTCCATTAGCACTAGCTGCTGCATCTGTTGAGAAGATTACACACTGCTCCTTTTTGGGAATCAGCCCCTTGACGCACACACAGGCGATGTATTTGGTTTTTGGAACCAGTCCCTCGATGATGATCCGGTTGTTGCCAGGACTGACATTAATTCTGCGCATATCCCTCTCGCCAAACACAGCATAGAGGACGCTGAAAGCAGTCGTGTTCTTGGCAGTGGGTGCCCTCCAGTTCAGACACACAGTGTAGTCCGTGTCGCCAATCACTTTTACAGAGCGTACAACCCTGTCGGGGTCTTGCTGCAGCGAGGATGTGTTTGCGGCCAGATTGCTCAGATTGGTCTCTAGGAACCCATCAGGACTGGCCGTTTGGGTATTCGTCCGACTGTTAGCGGCATTGTCGCTTTCCATACCTGGATATGGGCCTGTGTAACTCACGGTGGCACCGAGTGGTAGTGCATTTTTGGGAGTTGGGGAAACATATGTGACTATGTGTTTTTCTTGATAGGCTGCTTTGACTATTGGGTTGGGCTTCTTGGACTTCCCTTTAATTTTTGGATCCACAATCGGATTGTCAGCTTTGGGGGCGTCGCTTATGATCAAAGAAATGACGGCTTCTGCGCTCCCTGCATAATTTGTTGCTTTGCAGATGTATTTTCCCGTGTCTTGATAGGACACTGCAGGCACGCTTAAAATAGACCAAACGATTCCCTCCTTCGAATTCTCCAGTTGAGCTGCAAAATTTAAAAGAGAAAAACAGCTCTTGAGTACATTCATTCAAAATGCAAGTACTAATTATCTTTGTGTAATCACAGTGCATTGTCCGTGCCAGCTGTGTAATCAGTGTGCATTAGCACTTCTGGCTAGTGCTGCTTAGCTGTCTCACCTGTCCCATTCAGTGGCTTCCCATCTGCCCTTCTCCAGGCCAGCTCGGGGATAGGAACTCCAATGGTTCCGCATCGCAGCAAGACATTGTTGCCCACTGCACTCCTCACCCGGGCTACGGCCGTGTGGACACGAGGCCCCTGGCAGCGCCGGAGCTCAGCATCGCTAAACAGAACTCCAGAGAGGCTCTCTGGATCGGCGCACCTAAGTCTTGTGTCAATGAAAGCCACTGACAGACTAGGAGACTTCTGGAACTGGACCAGGTCGTATAATCGACAATCACACATCCAGGGGTTGTCATGAAGACCTGGGGCAAAACAAAGGGATCAGTGGAAAGTTACAACAAAACTCTTACATTTAGTGAACTTTTATGATTGTAGTAAAAAGAATTTCTTCTAAAAGTTTAATAATTTAAAGGATTTCATTCTTTCCATTTAATTTATTCTTAAAATATATTTATAATACAGTGTAGTATTTTAAATTTAAATGGTTTTTAGTCAGAAAATTTTAGTCAGAAAATGTTAATACATTACTTAAAGGAATGCAAGCAAGAAACACTGAATTTAACAGTACATTTTAAGCAATATAATCTACATAAATAATTAAATATACAGATTTACAAAATATATAATAACATTGATATTTGAAATTAAGAAAGATAAGACAAAGGAAAAACTTACCAAGAATCATTTTTGAACTTTCTGCTCCCTGGATAGGTTTGACTGTCAGCCAAGTATTGAGGACCTCAGATGGCACTGTCAGCAGATTATTGCTAGATAAATCCAGGTAGGTTAAATTTTTCATGAAGAGAGCAGCCTCAGATGGTATTGAGGACAGCTGGTTGTTGTGTATATCGAGTAGCCTCAGACTGGGCATGTCCATGAGGGATTCCCACGGAAACCCAGTGAGCGAATTTCCATCGAGCCGTAGTTCCTCTAAACTGTACAAACCACGAAAACTGTCCGAGTTGAGAGAGGACAAAACGTTAAATGACATCCATAGGAATTCTAAGTTAGAGAGGTAGCTAAAAGCCTCGCTCGGGATCCTCTTGATGGCAGTCTTTTCAATCCGAAGTTTCGAGGTGTCGCCTGGGAAAGTGGCTGGGACGAGGGAAATTTCGGGATCGTTGCAAATCACGCTTCTGCAAAACGCATTAGAAACAGAAATAAAGAGCAATAAGATTTGGCAGCAAGCGCAAACGGATCTTTAAAACCAGTGGTCTTTGGCGCTTCAAAAGCTTGTAAAAAAACAAAACAACAAAAACATAAATCGAGTTATTATTTGATTCAAATATTCCACCCATATTGCGCAATGAAAATTAAAGAACTTTGAATTTAAATTTACATATTTTAAAACTCTAAGTGATAATACAATTATAATAAATAAGTAAATACCTATAGTGAGCAAATATATAGCCCATCATAAACTGTCTTACACTCAGTATGTAGCCAGAACACGGAATGCGCAAAACGTGCACCACATTTCAAGTGAGGAAAATGCACTGCATGAATTTAATAGGCTACACCTGAGATAATAAAGCACAGACTCACCTGGCTCTTGATCCATCACTCAGGTTATGATAAAAGCAGCTGCACTGGGAAGGACAGGTGCTCCGAACAAGTGGAAAGCCACCATATGCCAGTAGGAGACCCAAAAAGAAAGTAAGAGACATTTCGCTACTCGTGTCAACAAAACACCGCCGATCGTAGTTTTAATGAAAAACCATCCACTTGCAATTATGGGGAAAATAACCAGCATGTAATGTCGCTCTGCTCCGATGTCCCATAGTGATCTGACTGCTACGAGTCCAGCAGATAAAAAGGACAGATGAGGATTAGCGAAAGCACGCGCGTTATTTTCATTTAGATGCGGGCGCATCTTGGAATCTGATAGGCTACAGAGAGATACAGCTGTTAATTATAGGGAGGAAATATTTCTGAATTGGCCATACTGTTGAATGCCCATCCCTCATCCAGCTCTCTTTCAAACCACCCTCTACCTGGCAGCTGGACTATGAAATGTGTTGCATCACTTCTGTGTAAGCTGATGATACTTTTGGAAGCTGCTCTGTTTTGGCTGTACCGGTCACTATCGCCTACTGTAGGTGTTATTGTACTGAACATATAGGGAGAGTTGAAATACTGAAAATAAATAAATATTTATTTCTATGTTGTAAATAATATTTCAGTATTTACCTGTTAAACATTTATCTATCATTTCTTGTAATAATTAGCATGAGAGATGCCAGACTAACTAACAGACAGCTATTGTTGAGTGGCGTGTCAAATAGGATTTTTAAAATATTTTCCTTCATGTAATCCTGTTAGGCCTTGGCTGAGAGGCAGCTTGCTCTTCCTTAGAGCCTGTTGTTAGGGTTTATAAATACAATGTTATTTAATGTTGGTAATATTATACAAGCCAATGTAAACAAAAAGCAAAAGTGCAGGGATGATAAATATTTCAAAATCTTTCTTGAGTTTCTGGAATAAGTGTCAAATGCAGAGGAATTAAAACTTTCCACACATTTCCTTTCTGAAAGGTCAACAAGTAAATCTTTCCGTATTATAAAACTGGTATGGCATGTCTCTGCTTAATGAGACTGTGTTCCTTTAACTGTTGGACCACAAGAGCTATTTTTGCCAGAAGCCTATTTGCTCATGCTACTGTAGGTTTGTAAACACAACATGGGTTGAACCTTGGAACCAGGTCATCTGTTCTTTAGTGCCAAGTTGTAAATATAAAACAGAATTTCTACTCTGCATGAGATTAAGGAAAGAAAAAAAAAATCAAGAAAAATTGTATTGTTTTAAATAATGAATTTAAGACCGCTAATTCAATCTATCTGCACTAGCAAAACCAAATGTATCTTTTACTTTACAGTAATATGTGGAAATTACACATTAAGACCCAGTATGATAAAATGCAGTTCTTGTGATAATTGTAGATCTGATTAAAGCTTACCTGATGAATGTGGGTTAGTGTATCAGTGTTACTCTTTGTACTTTATTATTTGCTCTCAGTCATGAATGAATAATGCAATCAGGAAACAAAGAGCCTTTTAATGAATGCAATTCAGATATTCAAAAATATTCAAAATGTTTCTATTTCAGCACCAAAAACAGCTTATTATTGTGATTTTATAAAGGCTTAATGTTGTTAAAGTCCCTTAAACTATTTCTCAGAACAACAACTAATCTATTTGTGAATATGCTGTATGTAAGAAGATGTTTCTTTGATCTATACCATTTCTCGAAACCGCAAAGTCTTACATAATTGAGAAAAGTCATTGTGAACGCAGTTTCTCTAATCATCCCTATGCAAACTGTCTGGTATTCAATGTCCGTTATCGTCAGGAGTGACACCTCGACAACAGAACCCGACGCACTGAAATGGCAAAGACTGGACTGGTTCCCATTCAGCTCGGTCTTATCATCAGAGTGCTCGAGCGTCCGACACACAAAGGCTTGTTGTGTAACTGAATGAGCGCTTTACAGTCGCCCTGTGTAAATACGTATTAGGGGTCAATGGTAGGAGTTGTTATATTAATTAAGACATTCTTGCGCGGATTGAGGTAGAGGGAAAGGGCTTTACATAATTACGTTCATGCTTTTTCACGTGAAATGCTCCTTTAAAAGACGGCTTCGATCGAACACACTGAGGCACATCGCGCGCGCGAGCGGACTGTCATACGGCACAGTTTGGTATCAGAATTGCCTTCAAAATGGTGACGTCGTATCCATTACCGGAGGGATTCTCCGAGTTTGATGTGTTCTCCCTGGGATCTTGTCTACTCGTGGAGGGTAAGAGTTATGTTCAGGTAAAAAATATAATAAAATAAAAAAGACGATCACGTGCCTTACTTTGTGGATATGCATAATAAGATGTGCTTTATTGCAAAACGGTTGAAAAAATAAACACATAACGCTGTAATTTAACCGTCTATCTTAAGATGTCTCTGGATGTATGTTACTGTTGTATAATCGCGCTGTTTTTAGGGTCTCGAGAAGCTCTGAATGTTCGCACGTTTTCTGTGTCCTCTGAAGGTCTCCTCGGGTTCTTCCTGAATGCTGTCACCGTTGTTGCTTTTCTTAAAATAAGAGAATTACGGACTCCAAGTAATTTTCTCGTGTTCAGTCTGGCCATGGCAGATATGGGTATTTCTATGAACGCCACTGTTGCCGCCTTCTCCAGTTTTCTGAGGTGAGCACGCGCACGTTTGTGTGTTGATGATGTTGTTGACGGAACCCCTGCGTCACGGGTGTAGTGTGTAAATACAGCTGTGATGTAATGCTGCTAGAGATTGTGACGAAATGTGTCTTTTAATCATATCCCTGCTAAAGTAAATATCATAATCCAGCCTAAGTTGATTTTCTGGTTTTGGTCTCAATGGTCTGGAAAGACTGGTTTGTTCGCTGATTTTACAGAAGTTTTGAGTATTTTTGACTGCTTTTTCGCAACACCAGGTTGGCCAGGCTGGGAAAGTATTATTTATTGATTGATTGATGATTGTAAGCAGGAATTCATTGTTGGACAATCCAGCATGGTTGTTGGTTTCCAACTGTTGGAAACAAATCAGCTGTTTATTTTGGAAAACAGCTAATGAGCCGTTTGGGCCAGAAACCAGCTACTACTGTATGTTCCAAAACACTGATGTGATCCAATATTTAAGAAATAGGAAACAAGTTCGAAAAATCTGTCATTGAGACAAATACATAACATACGACTACTAATTTAGAATTATCAATACAGATAAACAACATAAGCTTTGAACATCAACCAGCAAACTGGGATCTTTTTAAATACCTCTGTCTTCTTGAAACTCCAGATACTGGCCTTATGGATCTGACGGATGCCAAACCCATGGATTCCAGGGATTTATGACTGCTCTTGCCAGCATCCATTTTATTGCTGCTATTGCTTGGGACAGATACCACCAGTACTGCACAAGTGAGTAGCATAAGTAAAAGAAAGAAAGGGATGCTTCTTACCACATCAGCAGGATTTTCAACATGCTTTGTTCTACTTCAGCCCACCCATGTTGCCAAGACCACCTGCTGAAGGCATTAACAATGTATATAGGCTTCACCAAAGGCCATTCTTTTCAGAAACTCAGTGAACAGCCATGTTCATTAAACTAGCATGTTATGGTGTGTAAATGTAAATTCTGTAAAAAAAAAAAAATAATAATAATAATAATAATACACAATGGTTCAAAACTGATCAAAGATTTTTTTTTGTATAAATTAATGCTTAATTCAGCAAATATGTTTGAGGGCCATACCAGAATATTACACTAATATAAAAATACAGGTTTTAAAAGTAAAAAGAGGCATTTGTGAAGATTCCATATACAAGAACTATACTCCTCTGTTAACAGATCTTTAAAAATATTTTTTGTTAGTATGTACATTTTTGTAAACTTTTTATGTCAAATGTCCTTTATGGAACTACAGATGCTAAAGAATCTTTGTTTTAAAGAAAGATTTAAGGATGTGACACTGCTGAAAAACAGCTTTGCTATCACATAACATTTTATAAAATATTAAAATAAAAGAATATGAATGTTTTTATTTTTGATAGAAAGCCTCCAGAGATTTAGTAACATTAAGAACGCTTGCATGCCTCTTTCTTTCTTGAAGATGCTCAGTTCCTAGTATGGCCTTCTATCCTATTATTTATTAAAGCAATACATCATCTTTTGTCTTTGTTCTTATGCATCCAATAGCTAATAATTAGCTGTTGAAAAAATGCTATTATAATACCAGTAATGCTGTTGTATTTATTTAGTACATTTCAGTATAAACAGAATAACTTGTATTATTTTATTAATACCTTGTGTTATTAGGGACAAAGCTGACGTGGAGCAGTGTCATCACCCTGGTTATCTTCATCTGGCTCTTCACTGCCTTCTGGGCCGCCATGCCTCTGATTGGCTGGGGAGAGTATGACTACGAGCCCCTGAGGACCTGCTGCACACTGGACTACAGCAAGGGTGACAGGTAAGATGCACAGTTATTTACTACATTCATAAATTACTATAACATTGTAACATGACATTGTTCACCAGTGTCCACTTCAGTCCCATTTTGACCCATATATTCAAATGTGACCCACATAAAAAGCAATGTTAAGGTCATGGTGAGGTCACATAACTCTCATTTCCTTGTAAACCTGTCGAAATAAGATCTATAATGTAATTATGTCTGTCCTTTTACACAGGAACTATGTGTCTTACTTGATCCCCATGTCCATCTTCAACATGGGCATTCAGATGTTTGTTGTGCTGTCTTCCTATCAATCCATTGATAGGAAATTTAAGAAGACTGGCCAAGCTAAGGTAAAGTATCCTCTCTTCCATATTAGAATTTGACATGTGAGACCAAAGGGTACATGAAAAGAACAGAGTATACATTTCTCCTCACATTGCATAAGGGTTTGAGTAGGTCAAAGAAAAGTTTTGCTTGGAAGCACAAAGGTATCTCTGAAACAACTACTGAACTCTTCTCTAAAACAGAACTATTATGTAACACATGAAATTGCATGCACACCAATACGAAAGTGATTGAAAAGGAAGAGGAGCTCCTTATGGACAGTTAAGACAACCACAGAACAGGTTATTATCCTTAACTTAAACAAAAACTATTAAAACAATTTGTTCAATGGAATAAAGCTGAAATATAATAGCACAGAATCACTTTAAGTTTGTTTTTGTTTTGTTTTTCTCCGTAAAAAAAGGTACTGTAGGTCATTTGAATGTGTTTTTGTTAAGCCTTCATGCTTAATTAAGTTTATGACATAAGTTCAGATGAACTCTTTTTTTGAGTGTGTTCTCTGTGTTTGTTCACTCATCAGAACAGTAGAATGTTTAATGGTGTATATGTTACATCAAAGTTAAATCTGCAGCATGTGACTTAGAAATCCAACTAAGACTAAATCCCATGTGCAGTTCAACTGTGGCACTCCTCTGAAGACCATGCTGTTTTGCTGGGGCCCCTATGGTATCCTGGCTTACTATGCTGCTGTGGAAAACGCAACCCTCGTCTCTCCTAAACTGAGAATGGTAAGAAAATCATGTTTAAAACATAGCAGACTCAGAAGATCACAACATGAATCGTTTACCAAACTTTGTTTTCTGTAGAACACAAAAGAAGATACTGTAAAGTTTGGTTTTGTGTATAATGAAAGTCAGTGGGTTCTAAAACAACACTGAAATAAAATAAAATTAAAACCCTGATAGATTGATCAAATTTTCTGTTGTGTTCCACAGTAAAAAGTCATAAAGGATACAGTAAACATAATATAAAAATACACCACCTAATATAAAAGTCACCTGTTTTTTCCTTTTTCTTTTTAATGAAATGAATACAATTCATCCATTTCTTTCAGTGATCAAGATGAAATTAAAGTGCAGACTTTAAGCTTTAAAGGGGTTGAACAAAAAAAAAATGCTTAGGAAGCAATCAATACAAACAATTATTACACTCAAATGTAATTGGACAAATAAATAATAATAATAATAAAATAAAATTTGTAGGATTCTGTTGAGAATCCTTTGGAGGCAATGACTGCCTAGTGTGCCTCATGGACATCACCAGAGACTGGTTTACCTCCTTTGTGATGCTTTGGCAGGCCTTTACTGCTGCTGACTTCAGTTTGTCGTTTGTTTGTGGGTCTTTACGCCTTTTTGTCTTCAGGAAGTGAAGCCAACTTGACCTCCAAACCAATTCGCCTGTGTATGTCATTGACCATGTGATCAAGAGTTCATAAAAACCTATAAACCATGATTTTGCAGGATTTTTTGTAACAGATAGGTTTAGGGGTGGGATTAGGTGTAGTCATTCGTACAAATTAATGACGTATAAGGTTGTTTTTGTTGGAGGACAGGCTCATTCAGGGTCTTTTTTTCACATGATCACTTACCACCAGTGACCCAGTGCCACTGGAAGCCCTGTACACTCATGCTGTCACTCTGCTCCCCCGTGTTTCACTGATGATGCTGTATGCATTGGATAATGAGCTGTTCCAAGACTTTTTTCTTTCCGTCATTCTGGCTTTGTTTACACCTTGTGGTGAAACCTCTGTCTTCTTGTGAAGTCTTCTTTTGATCTGAGACTTTGACAGTGTCACAACTACAGTACCTCCTGGAGAGTGTTCTTCTGTTGGCTGAATGTTGTGAAAGGGTTTTTCTTTACCATGGAGAGGATCCTCCCATTATCCACCACTGTTGTCCTGTGGATATACATGCCTTTTTATGTTGCTGAGTTCACTAGTGCATTCTTTTTTTTTCAGAATGTACCAAACTGTTGATTTGACCACTCCTATTGTTCCTGCTGTCTCTCTGATGGATTTGATTTGTTTTTGAAGCCTAACAATGGTCTGTTTCACTTGTATGGCGATCTCGCAGGTTCACAACAACAGCTTACAAATGCAAATAGCACGATGAACTCCAGACCTTTTACTTGCTTAATGGATGCTGAAATAATGAAGGAATAGCCAACATCTGTCCATGAAACAACTTTTGAGTTTATTGTCTAATTACTTATGGTCCCTTGAAAAAGGGAGAGGTACATATTAAAGCTCAGAGTGTGCACTTTTAAGACCATATTCATTATATTCAATATATAAATTAAAGAATCAGTATTAGAACAATTTTCACAAAAATATTAAGCAGCACAACACTTTTTTTGTATGTTTTTTTTTGTTGTTGTTGTTTCTTGATAGCTAAAGGATCATGTGACACTGAACACTGAAGAATTCAGCTTTGCCGTCACAGGAATATATTACATTTTAAACTAGTTGTTTTAAATTTTACTGGCCTTTTGATCAAACAAATTTGGAGACTGTGGTGTAAATACACAAACTGATGAATTACAAATTGTTTAACTATTTATTCAGTACTATATGCATAAAATGAATGTGTTCTGAACAAATTCTTACAGATTGCACCCATTTTGGCTAAGACTTCTCCTACTTTCAACGTCTTTGTGTACTCCCTTGGAAATGAGAACTACAGAGGAGGAATCTGGCAGCTGCTCACTGGCCAAAAGATCGAGTCTTCTGCTGTTGAGAACAAGACCAAATAAACTAAGAATGTGATAACAGTTAATGTCCAGGTAGTTTCTAACAGGTATGACACTTGCTTATTGGAAATGTTTGCTTACGTCATTCTTGGAGTATTTTTGTGGAGTATTTGTGGACATGAGAGTGGAATACTGTATGTGTTTATGGTAGTTTTATATTTAATATAGATTAAATATAGTAATACAATTTTTAAAGTGATATTTTGACAAAGCACATAAGCTGCTCCTAATGGAAATGTTACAGAATGGGGTCCAGTTTCATCCATATCATTGCAAAGCACATTCAAGAAGAGAATTTGTGGCCATCATTTAATAAAGGTTAAGCTGCTTCCATATATGCAGTTCTGAAACACAATCATTTTAGGTTGTGGTCAAACTTATGATATTTTATTGCAGAAGTGCGATTACATTGTACATTAAAACTGATTTTTAAATGTTACAATTAGTGAAAATGTGGCTGCTACAAAAAATAAACTCAATTAATACTAGCTTTAACACTACAATACTTTTTACAATCTCTACGGTGCATTCATTTATTTCATGCTAACCAGACTGTACACTTTGGCACACCAAGGAAAAAAAGTGTTCTTTATTTTGCACATAGGGTAATCTTTTGCTATTAGATAAAGGTCTACATCAAGCTTATGAGACAGAATTAGGCAAGCAACATTTTCTAATCTCAGAAACAACGGTGCTTTTCATGAAAACACATTCCCCACTGCACAAGATTAGTCTAAAGGAAAAGATTATGCACGAGACTCACTGCGATTGAAAATGTTCAGACTGGTGATCTCATTTTCTCTCTGCAGATTCTGTCTCTGTTTTAACATGCATCATTCTGGCATCTGAAAAATAATAAATTGATGCCAAATTTTTGTGTTGGTATTTTGTACACTGTAAGGAAATAAAACATTTTGTAGGGTGACATAAAAATGTGTTTCATGCTGTTAATTAAAAGTATTAGAAATTATTTGTAGTTTCATTTTGTGCAGAAATATCATAACTACATACATAGACTGTAATGTTCAATAAAGAGGCTGAATATCACCATCCAAAGTTAATGTTATAACCATTCAAAATGTTATTTTATAACAGACTACAATGCATGCAAAGACAAAGTCGCTCTTTTTACACATTAAACAAAAACTTATTTAACATCTTCATAAATAAACAATAAAAATGCTTCAAAATGCTGACATAATGAAGTGTAAAACAAGATAACTTGCTGAATTTTAGTGTATAGCTAGAAGTAAAATAAGTAGGTTGAAGTAAACAAATAGAATACAGAGAAAATAACTACTAAACATAAGGATGCATATGAAAGATATACTTTTCTGAGCCGCAATGTTTGTGACATGCTAATGAACAAATGATAGATATGTACAACCCCGACACATGTCTTTGCCTTGTCTTTAAAAGCACTTGTGCCCACTTTAAGCTTGACTTCCGCAAGTGCACTCTCATTAACCTGTGAATAATGTGTAGCGGATGTTTTGTCAGCAACATCTGATATGTAAAAACTCAGCCAAGATGCACAACAGCGAAATTAACATAGGTGGCTACTTTATTATGTCTTAATTGAGTTCCCTGGAATTAAAAGTAACTTACTCAAGGGTTTACATCTTACTACACTTTTTATTAATTTGTATTTCATATGGCTCCATTATTGTACTTTCCCCTTCTTTGAGGTCAGAAATCACTGCTGTCATAAGGGATGGCTTTAGCTTCTGCAGATATCTATATATATGTTACATTACTTGCACACATCTGCTTATTTCTAATATTTGAAAGATCCACAATACAACTCAATCTAAAAGACAAGAAACTAAAAGCATACTTTACAAATTATTAATTTTGACTTCTTATTTTCCTAACACTAAAAACATTTCGGTGCATGGAAAGAATGCTTATAATAATAAAAACAATATTTTTTAAATAACCGAAATCATCATTCCAAAATTGTGAAGGGCAGCAAAACTCATTAGACATTTTTAAACATACCAATGGTATTTACAGTGGTTTAACACCAATGCATAACTGGCATAAATATGGAATTTCACTGTCCAAACTTTTTAAATCATACTGTAAATCAGTTTTTAACACATTGTACAGAGATCGAGAGCGTCTGATCCGCTGCCTTGCAATCCAGAGTAATCAGTCACAAGCTTACAATCAGATATCCAACGGTTCAACAGCAGAGTAAAAGGTCAAAATGGCTGCCAGAAGTCAAACATTTTTTTTTTATTTGATTAAACAACATTTGAAGCAGATTATGCAATCATTACGCAAATGTAAATGGGAAGCAGCCTGTCATAACAACAAAACTGGCGGATCATGCTGGCAGCGTTTCCACAAAGAGTGATAGTCAACACCACTGGAAAAATGAAGAACTCGAGCTCCATTTAGCACCAAATATATTGGGTTTGTGGATTTGTGCTACTGTGTGTTCATAAACATTAAATAAAAGTTTGAACAATTAGACGTAAAACAGTCAAAAAAAACTTTTTTGGTGTTTTTTTTAAAGAAATAGTATTTTAAAGGATTATGGACATATCCAGTGTAATCTGGATTACTGATGTGTGCGTCACTGCTCTTTAGAGAGCTCTGTGTTCTCAGTCATTTAAAGCGCTAAAGTCATATTAACTATATTGAGAAATGAATAGGGATATATGCATATTGACTACATGTCTTTTGTAGTTTTCATTTAGAATTTAAAAAGTGGTTTCATTATTTTTATTATTTAATTTCAGTTTTTTATGTGTAGCTTTAATTTTTATTTCATTTCAGTTTTAGCTTTTCAGATTATTTATATTTTATTTTAGCCTAAGTTTAGTCCAGTTTTTAATACTTTTACTTAACAATAACACTGTCCGTTCATTCTCAGCAGGGAGAAACAAATGTAAATGGAAGGAAAAAGATACATAATAATTTCCGTTACTTGATTCGAGCAGCTGTGTCTTTAGCCATCTTCAAGTACATGTCACCTTATTCTAACCCTAAACCTACCAGTCTACCAGAGTTAGTAGATATGTAGGTGCAATGTTACTTATAGTCAACAGAATTTGTTGAAGGGACCATCAAAATAAAGTGAGACTATAAAATAGACCGTTATATAGATGTTAAGCAGCCAGTCAATTTCAAGCACTAAAAGAAACTGAGCTTTGACTCTAGAGTCTTTAAAAACATTTAAAACAAATAGATTTTCTCAAAGTCTTGGTCACAATGGGCACCACAGATTTCTAAATGAAAAAAGGAAAAAGAAGTCTCAGTTGCTCTAAATTTTTATGTCACATACAATAGATCCCCTATATAGTAACGTGAATTTGAAATATGAAACTGCTCGTCCATGTTAATATAAAGAGAAATAGAGAGCTGATGATGTGTAACGATTTCTTAGCTTGGGTTAATTTTACAAGTGACTAGCTTGGCTGCTGTCTGAGCCAGCCTCCATTAATGAAATTGTATTTTCTCAACAAGGTTAGCTTAATCCTTTTGTTTATGATTCACTCAGGCACATGGATTAAACATTTTTAATAATTCGTTTCCCTGCATATTTCAATTTCACATGTCCACACGTGCAGCATGTCTGTGATTTGTTACTTGGCATGACAAGAACACACGATGTCAAACACTGCATTCTCATATTATACAGTATGTGCGTGTAAACAGTATAACAAACATATGGTAATCAGAGTACGAACACAAACTAATGTGTCTTTTTCCCCTTCCTTCCAGATTCACTTTCAGTATAGAAACAGCTTAAAAGAACGTGCCACTAGATAAGTACAAATGTTGAACAAGACTCAAGAAAATGAGCTTGTAAAAATGTGTTTCTCCAGATTCATTGATTCTTTTTTAAAGATATAATTCAGAGAATATTGAGTATCCTGTCAGCATAAGGATCCAATCAGAGCAAATATCTAAAAGTGTCAAAACACTGAAATAAAAGACAGCCTTCAGCTTATTACACAGCTTTGAAAGCCAATAAAACGCGAGTTTAACCATGATTGCTATAACTTAAACACAGAAGATTACATGGTGAACTTGTTTCCCATGATTTCAGATCAGATTCAAATGGGGTTCAGGCTGGAACAGCACAAAAACTTTGATCCTCAGGGAACGAATCCAGTGAAGAGGAGGAGGGATTGGGGAGATGACGTATGTGCTTCACGCCAAGCCAACGCAAGGAATTAAAACCATATTATTTCCAGTGAATGAATAGACTGCAAAGACAGGCCATAGAGTGAGGGATTAAAAAGAGAGCGAGAGGAAGACAGAAAGAGCACATGAAAACAACAGCTCCCAGGGGAAACAGACCATTTGAATGCGTATTATGTAGTGCACTACATGCCACGAATAAACGCACATCATGATGTGATGCAAAGGTTTATTATTACTATTCACTTTCTTTGTTTATGATGAATTTAATACTTTTTTTAATAGTATAATTTGCAAGTTGTTTTTTAACAGAATAAGATCATAAAGCTTAAAAAAAAAAATTGGTAAACTATAGGAGTGTTTGCAGACTGTTTAGAATTATTATTAGTATGATATTTTATTAAACTTGTATATTTGATTTATGTTTATTTATGTTATATATATTATACACAGCTGGCTAAACATGTACGCCCTGCTAGAGCCATCTTGTGGTAGGAGTTAACACAATGTCATTTATAAAAACTATCTATAGACATCAGAGGCGGACAGCAGTGAAGTACATTGACTTGAGTATTGTACTTAAGTACACTTTTTGAATATCTATACTTTACTTGAGTTTTATTATTTTTTGGAAACTTAACTTTACTACATTTGAAACACAAATATTGTACTTTTCCCTCCACTACATTTCTACAAGTCATCAAAGTCGTTTTTATGTAGCAGCTTCAAAGACAGAGGGTAATTTTTTGGTTTCTTCTTTAAATGTGATTGGAGTATTTACAGGTGATAGATAGCCTATCAGTGACCTGTGAGAGACACTATCATTGTTTTCAAAACAAAATGTTTTACCTACACATAAAGAAGCGTCGCTGTTGGGCAGTTATATAGCTATGATTGTGTAGTTGAGTTAGATTGTTTTTATTTAACTTTTTTCTGATTAAGGAAATTTCACTGTACATTTGATTCAAATGTGAATGAATACACTTTGATGTGTGTAATTGGAAGGCTTTCTGAATGTATATACAGCAAGTGATGTGCTATTTTAGGGAGAAATTTTTAAAGTTGAAAATAAACAATAGGGAGAATCAATAGCTAAATGCAGAATCATTTAATGCTATTGTGTGAATGATATGTAATCAAGTTATCAATAAAAAGTAAATGTAGTCTTTAGAAGTAGTAGTAGAAGAAGTATTTTAAAACGTAACGTAATTTGAATATTCGTGAAACAAGAAATTCAAGTTTG
>JAUMHR010000063.1:12307029-12332443 GCA_032361145.1 Enteromius fasciolatus | reverse complement strand
CAAGAAATTCAAGTTTGCATCACAAGCCATCAAGCAATAATATTGTGGCTGTGGTGTACATGTTGCATGTTAAGATAGCGCAGGTTTGATCCGCTGCAGTATATCAAACAAACCACTAGATGTCACTAACCCCCAAATTATTGTTCTTCACCACGCAAATAACGCCCAACCGAGTTGCCTGGCGGGAGAGCACAGCAGATGGCGTCACATCATCACTAAAATCACTGATCATATAGTCTACTACGTTAATAAGAGCAAATGATACATCATGTCAGTCAACTGCAAGGCACAACAAATCTTTAAAAATGACAATGCTTATTCTTGTCACTGCTACCTTGAAAGCTTCTGGACAAATCTTAACAGTTTTTACAGCTGATCAATCTTTGCTTTAATGGATGAGGAGCTGTCCAACCAGCCGTGGTGCTGAAATACAATAAATGATTTTTATTCGATATTTGAAATGTATCAAAGTGCTGATATTGTGTTTTATCTTGTGTTTATTGTGTTTACGCATATCAGAAATGATCATTTTGAGTTTGTATACTCATCATAAAAAACCTTTGATCGAAAAAATTAAACCCATTTTAACCTTGCATGATATAATTACATAGCAATTATTCTGCTTCAGTTAAATTACTCAGTAGGTGTAGGGGGTAGATTACACATTGTGTGTGTAATTTTCTATTTAATCTTTTTCTTTTCCTCTTCCGTCAAACTGAAACCTAAAAACATGTTAAAATGTAAACAATAACCGTAGATTAATGCAACCTGTCTGAGAAAAAAAAAAGAAACACATGCTGTTTGTTAACTTACAACTTTCGAAAGTAGGTTTATTAAAACAAATGAAAGCGCATGGCTTCTTTTTCAAAAACAAAAAACGGTGATCAATAATTTCTCAGTGAGTAAGTGAGTGAAATAGCACCGGAAGGCATCCTCCTCGCAGTCAGCATATCTGTCGAGCTCGGTGACTTAAGGTTTGTGGTCCTAAGCAGTTACAGAAGCTCGCTCAATATTTGAAAGTTATAAAGCAAAGCACAGCCTGGCGTTACTGGGTAGGGGCTTGACGTGTTAAATGAGCATAAAAGACCCAGCTGGTTGGGGAACCACTTGAGGGGGTAGCAAACAGTGCGTCACATCCTTGGGAAAAAAGGGGAGCGATTCCAATGGAATCAACTTGTAAGCGCATCTGCATTGGGTGGCATCAATAAGAAGACAGCTGAGGAGAAATGATGACATCGCGCTACAGGTGAATTCATCTATTCATGCGCATTCGCGCTCTGTGCGTCCTGCTACAATGACAGCGTGAAGAAGGGGAAAACCAAGGCGGCGAATTTTTGACCTGACTGTGAGTTTTTGACTCGGCGTCCTCACCCGAGTACGATGAAACAACACTGCCTGACAGCAGTCGCGAGAGAGGAAATGCACGCGCAACGAAGGACTCCAAGGTAAAGCAGGAAAAGTTGGTCCGCGCGCCGAGGCTTCACTATTCAGGTAGTGCTGGACAACCCAATGTGCGCAGACTTTCTGTGGGAGAAAAGCACAGCGTAGAAGAGAGTTACAGTCTTTTGCTTGAACCGACCAAAGTGTGGATCATGGCTACGGAGGAATCGGGTGGCTTGGCGCAAACCGCCGCCGTTAAACTATCAGAGATGGGGGAAAGAACTAAACAGTTAGGAACTGCGATCCAGGACCCTGAACGACAAAGAAGGATTATTCTAGTCATTGTATGTGTGGCACTTCTTCTAGACAATATGCTTTATATGGTTATCGTGCCAATTGTGCCCGATTACTTAGCGCGCCTAGAGAGCGAATCAGAGCAGGCGCATCATTTAACGGGTAATTCTTCAACCAACATCACTCAAAACGAGAACTTTGACTTGCAGATCGGCGTGCTTTTCGCCTCAAAAGCCATTTTACAGCTCTTAGTCAATCCTTTGACCGGAACTTTCATAGACCGAGTCGGCTATGACATCCCACTTTTAATTGGACTCAGTATCATGTTCGTCTCGACGTGCATTTTTGCCTTCGCCGAGAACTACGCGACTCTGTTCGTGGCGCGCAGCCTGCAAGGGCTCGGCTCGGCGTTCGCAGACACTTCTGGGATTGCCATGATCGCAGACAAGTACGCGGAGGAGTCAGAGAGAAGCCGCGCGCTGGGCATTGCCCTCGCGTTCATCTCGTTCGGAAGCCTGGCGGCGCCCCCGTTCGGAGGGGTCCTGTACGAGTTTGCGGGCAAACGCGTGCCGTTCTTTGTGCTCGCCTGTATATGTTTGGCAGATGGTATACTATGCCTGACTGTCCTCAAGCCCTTTTCCAGTAGGACTAGAGAGAATATGCCGGTTGGCACCCCAATTTACAAACTAATGATTGATCCCTACATAGCAGTTGTGGCAGGAGCTTTGACCACGTGTAACATACCCCTTGCTTTCCTGGAGCCCACCATCGCCAACTGGATGGAGGAGACCATGGATTCATCCCAGTGGGAGATCGGGCTCACCTGGCTCCCGGCCTTTTTCCCTCACATATTAGGTGTTTATCTCACTGTCAAGCTGGCAGCGCAGTATCCACACTTGCAGTGGTTTTATGGGGCGCTTGGCATGGTCATCATTGGTGCCAGCTCGTGTATTGTACCGGCTTGCAAAAACTTTGAGCAGCTGATAATCCCCCTGTGTGGCATTTGTTTCGGTATTGCACTGGTAGATACAGCTTTATTACCCACGCTCGCTTTTCTCGTAGACGTCCGTCACGTGTCTGTGTACGGTAGTGTGTACGCTATTGCAGACATCTCCTACTGTGTTGCCTACGCGCTGGGTCCCATCGTGGCCGGTAAAATAGTGCACGACCTCGGTTTTGTGCAGCTCAATCTGGGCATGGGTCTGGCGAACGTACTTTACGCACCAGCTCTGCTTTTCCTGCGCAACGTGTGCTTAATGAAACCATCTCACTCTGAGAGAAACATGTTACTGGAGGAGGGAGCCACAGGTCTGTACGACACTATCCGAATGGAGGAACGCCAAAGAAAGAAGCACGGCTACAGTTCATCCGGCAACTGCGTGCCCATCGACGAGAACGGGACATTTGCTGGACAATCAAAGTCATTTTCTGAAGAAGAGACGTCTGAGCCAGAATACATATAATCTGAGTCGTCCGTCCTGGTTCATCTGTAACAATCCTGTTAAAACCTCTGCTGAATATTAATGTTTTTCATTCGCTCATTTACATGTTACTCATTGTCCCGAGGAAAACTGTTGGTGAACGGCATACAATCTTACAATGATTTAATATATTTACTGAAACGAGCTCAATATTTTTTTTTCTCCAATAGAAGAAGTGTAAGAAAAAGATATTTCACTGTATAGTATTCCGCTGTATTCAATTGTATTCAGGGATATAAATATGGTGCAAACATATTAAATATGAAGATGCGTGTGTACGTATTAAATGGGCCTTCGTTGAAGTTATTCCGCCGATTTTGTGCTGTTACAAATAATATGCAAAATGTCACCTGACACCTTCAAAGAAAAACAAATGATGGAACTGGTGTGAATCCTGCCTTTTCAGTGTCTGTTTCAAGTATTAAATGTTTAGGGTGTATTTCTGGAATGCATTACTGTATATTATGGAATATAATGGTGTACATATGTGCATATCAAATGTACATAATTAAAAGAAAATATGTGAAACGCCGTGTTGTGCGATGTTTCTGTGACTTATACAACATCCGCCTACACGCTTTAAACAGATACATTCATATATAGCCTATAAACACTAATATTTTCATTACTTTCGTTTTGAATGTATTTTTTTCTTAAAAAGGCAATGTGTAATCATTGCTATTTATAAACTTATTTAGTTTTAGTGCACCAAAGAGCCAACAAAACGAAAAAGAAACGAAATTATTCATAAAAAAATTAGTAACAGGCATAAACAACACAATGTTGCAAATATCTTTAGGCTACTACATACATATTTATTAATATGCATAAAATACTAGGGGGTTGAAATTCTTGAGCAACAGGGTCCTCTGTGGTGGGGAGCAAATATAGGCTATAGCATATATAATGAACTGTGCCAACAAACAACTTTTCTTTTCACTCCAAAAAAAAAAAAAAAAAAAAAAAGATGCATAAATATAAAGCGAATAACCAAAACAGGCGCTTTTGGGATAAAATGCACACGAGGCATTTCGTAAATCGAAGCTATTCATTTAAAAGAAGAAAAACTATTGTTTATGGCGCAAGAGGGTCTAAATAAACCTCTCCACTTTTCGTTTTAATTAAATTATCGAGCGCGTTCGCGTACGGACATTTTTTCTGGTCCGAGATTTGGAAGGGTGCTCATAAATTTCGTTCAAGGACTCGACTTAAAGTATGAGGTGGGCTGGCAGATGCGGCATCGAGCGAATGGAGTTTAGTGGGTGGAGTCTGGGAAAGGTACCGCTCCTTCAGCATCTTTCCTAAGGAGCATCCTAAGAAGCTCCTGACTTGCAATGAATGAGACGCAAGCATGTCGCCTGAAACAAGTTAACGCACAGCATTAACGGCACTTTCCTCTTATAAAAACACGACGGGACTATGAATCTGGATAAATCCTTAAAGAAATCGGAGGACTCCACATGATATTTTGGTGAGTATTTCATTAGTTGACATTTTTATTTTTTCAAACAGCCTTCTTCTTAAATAAGGACCAACTAAAATGCAGTAGACTTTCTACTTTAAGAGAAAACATATGGATTACATGTCTTCAATAACATACCTATAATTTATTTGGAATAATTACAGGTTTGGTCTGAGACTAACAGTTTTCTTGCAATCTTATGTTGAAAACTATCTGCAATGCAAGCTTTCTCTCATACCTGTATGTCTATTGCAGAAGGAAACTGGGAAAATTATTGGTGGATTTTCATCTTTCTTAACTGAACCTCTTCCACTTTGAGGATGCCTGTTTTGAAAAGGGAAGAAGCAAGAGACGCAGTAGATCCCTGTGTAAGCAAAATATTATTACATATTAGTATGTCAAATATAGGAATGATGTGGCTTAACTGAACAATTTTATATTTCAAACATTATATTCTAACAATGATTACAAACAACATTGTTACCAGTTCTGCATTAAAAACATTTAGCTTTATGCCATTATAACAGAGATGATCTTGTTTATCCAAACATAGGGCAAAGTTATTTAAACATAAAACTTGTCTGGGATCATTTGGAGAATGAAAGTTTCTATCAAGACTAATTAGACAAGATACTCATTAATTTAAGAACAAATACCATAAGATCGGGGAAACAAATGCTACTTAATTAGAAGCTGTCCCTGACACTGAAATATAAGTTAATAAATCCCACTAAAAGCTCTGTTCATGATCTCGATTTAGGGCCTCCCGAAGCTCCCTGTGCCACCCTTACAGCAAACACTGGACATGTATCTAAAGTGCATGAGTCACTTAATACCAGAGGAGCAGTTCAAAAAGACAAAGGCAATTGCAGAAAAATTTGGAGCACCTGGTGGGAAGGGAGAATTACTTCAGAAAAAGCTTCTGGAGAGAAGTGAAAACAAGGCCAATTGGGTAAGGACTGCATTAAGTGCTAAGACTTTTGTGTAAGCAACTTTGCTTTTAATGTGCATTGTTAAATATGCTTGAAAAGTTATTTGTTTGTTTTTGAACATTGTCCAAGGTGTATGACTACTGGCTTGAAGACATGTATTTGAGCAACAGATTAGCGCTACCTGTCAACTCCAGTCCCGTGATGGTCTTTCCCAAGCAGAACTTCAGAACTCAAAGTGACACCCTCAGGTATGGGACTCTGGGGAGAAAGCAGGGACAATGACTGATACTGCTGCATGTCTTCATTGATACGAATGCTTAAATGTCAGTGCAGATGTCTACATAAGTTAAGGATATGCATTAGTTTTGTGCAAAGCTGTCAGGTCTGTACAATGCATGATTTCATCTGAGTAGCTCCATATGGCAATCTAACTGAAGGGGCACATTAATTAAAACGTGATTTCTCATTACAGAGAGTTTAATCTACAGATTAGTACAGATGTAAACAAAGTCTACCTGCCATTATAAGTTGATGTCCATTTCAGTCCTAAAGTGTAGACAATACATCCTACGATTGACGTTTCTATTTCTGGCTTAACACTGAATACAGTAGATTTCTCAAAAAAGATTGTATTAAAGACTGAAATAATGTTAAGTATCAGTCTTACCTCTTTTGGTGAATATAAAATGAAACTAATGACTGTTAATAGACCTCATTTGATCAAGTAATATTCTAAAAACTTAATAAGCAATGGAATTGTATTGCTAATTGTTAATGTGCTTTCTTTAACGAAAATGAACATTACAAAAGTACTGCTTTTTTGTACTTTCTATATGCTGAATCCTGAAAAAAAGTATCATAGTTTGCAAAAAAAAATAAAAAAAAATATGCCAAACCAGCATATTGGAATGATTTGAAGGATTGTGAAAAATCAGCTTTGCATTAAATATGCTGACAACTTTTTAAACTACAAATGCTTTTGATTGTAATATTTACAATATTAATATGTTAATATATATATTTGATCAAATAAACAGGCTTGGTAAGCAAAAAATACTTGCTTTTTTTCTCTATAGATTTGCTGCCCATCTCATTTCTGGTGTATTAGAGTATAAATCCCTTATAGACGGGTAGGTTAAACCCTTTGTTTTCAACAAAACAAGTTTCATTCATAATTAATTGCACAGGTATTTTTTAAACATGGATGCATGCTGCTCGTTTCAGACGTGCCCTACCTGTAGAGTATGCTCGTGGGCAGCTGGCCGGGACACCCCTGTGTATGGATCAGTACAGCAAGGTCTTCACCTCCTACCGTCTGCCAGGGCCAAAAATGGACACTTTAGTGGCTCAGAAGAGCACAGTTATGCCCGAACCCGAACATATAATAGTGGCTTGCAAGAATCAAGTAGGTATTACTTTACTAAGTAGAGAACTACATCTGATGTTTTTATTTTGTTGTCGTATTCATTTTAACAATAGTCTCAAAAAGTCATAAGCAAGCAGTAAAGACAAAGACTTGATGCGTTTTCTGCCATATCATGTTGTATGTGTTTGCAGTTTTTTGTTCTCGACGTGGTAATAAACTTTCGTCGGTTGAATGAAAAAGACCTTTACACTCAACTGGAGCGAATCAGAAAGATGGCAGACATTGAAGAGGAGCGTCTGCCTCCGATCGGTCTGCTCACATCAGACAGCAGAACACAGTGGGCTGAAGCTCGCAGCGTGCTGATCAAAGGTCAGACATCATTTATTCTCAGGTATACAAGCTGTATCTTCTACTAGACCTACAATTTGACATCAAAATATTAAGAAACAAAACATCATGACTTTATCTGGAAAAGCAACTCTCTTACAACTATAAATTCCCACGATGACACGTAAAGTTCTGCACAGGTTAATAGAATTGACACACATAAAATGTAATACTTCTCAATCGGGTTTAGATTCTACCAACAGGGACTCTCTGGACATGATTGAGCGCTGTCTGTGTCTGGTGTGTTTGGACGAGTCGTCTGCCACTGAACTGACTGATACCAACCGAGCTTTACTGATGCTCCATGGAGGGGGGACGGACAAAAATGGGGGCAATCGCTGGTATGACAAGCCCATGCAGGTAGAAAAACACAAACAAGAATGGATTCAAATTGCATTCATCGTATGAGCAGGAAGACGAATTCTAAAAAGAAACTACTGTAATGATCTCAGTTTGTAATAGGTGCAGATGGATGCTGCGGTGTTGTATGCGAACACTCACCTTTCGAAGGAATAGTGCTTGTGCAGTGTACAGAATATCTACTGAGATACATGTAAGCAAAATTATTACTTATTTCATAGAAATTAATAAATCAACTCTTGATTAGCCAGAGTGCACTGTTGGTCTGGCAAATTCTAAGAATACATTTACTTCTAAAAGAATCTGTAATATCTTTCTGCTTGCTTATTCTAGCTAGTACATCACAGTTACATTTATGTATTTGCCAAAGAAACTTGAAATGGAAAACTCTAATGAGACGACTTGAGATATATACACACAGCCTGAGAATAGCAACTAAGCTATAGTGAAGACGCAATGAGATTGTTTCTCTCACAGGAGAGGAAGCCCTTCTAAGCTTGTGAGGGCTGCCAGCATGAGTGAGCTTCCTGCCCCCAGACGACTCCGCTGGAAATGCTCACCAGATATCCAAACGTTCCTCACGGCCTCAGCAGACAAATTACAGAGGTTTGTAAACATTCAGGTGATAAAACAGGGTAGTAATACACTAAAGTTTGTCAAAGTTAATTATTTATTATAAATTAATAACATTTTAACAAATAAATAGTGTAAAATACACAACTAGTGTACATGCACAACTGTTAAAAGGTTTGGGGTCAATAAGATGTTTATTTTGAAGAAAACAAAAGAAAGTGACAAGAATAACTAATAATTCTATTGCAAATGCTGTAATTCAGCGAATCCTGTAATGCATCCCAACTCTTTCATTGATAATAATAAGAAACATTTCTTGAGCAGCAAATTATATTAGAATGATTTCTAAAGGATCATGTTACGTTATGTGACTGAAGTAACGATGCTGAAAATTCAGCTTTGTCATCAAATTAATAAATTATATTTTAAAATCTATAAGAATATAAACCTTAAATTGTAATAATAATTTCACAATATTAATCTCAATATTTTATTGATTTGTTATTGTTATTATGTTTATTTACTGCTGTTTTGCAATTATATATGGCTAAAATATTGTAATAAAGACTATTTGACCCCCTGTTCTTAATCTACATTATGACACTTATTGAGTGATATTCAAGTTTATTGATTAGGATAAGCTAATAAACTATCATTAATATAGTGCTAATAAATGGAATTTGACCCCCTATTCTAAAGTGAAACTTAAATCCATATTAATTATGGCACCTATTGAGTAATATTCAAGTTTATGACTAATGAATTGTAAATGATGGCTAATATGCCCTTACTATATGTTCAGATAATCATTAGTTATATGCGTGTTCATGCTTAACTGATGAGCAATTGTAAACAAGTTAATCATAAATGACTAGTTTACTTATGCTTAACTAATGCATAATTCGGGCCCTTAAAATGTTAGATTAATCATTAATTACTAATGATACTGTTTTTGCGAAACTAATGCTTAATTGTGAACAAATTAACCATTAATTAATGCTTAACTAATGCGTTATTCTGGACCCTTAAAATAAAGTGTTACCAAATGTACTGACCCCAAACTTTATAGTGTATTAACTGTTAATTCCCACAGACTTGTGAAAAATCTGGACATGAATGTTAACAAATTCACTGGTTATGGCAAAGAGTTCATTAAGAAACAGAAAATGAGCCCTGATGCTTATATTCAAGTTGCCCTCCAGCTTACATTTTACAGGTCAGTCTTCTCTTTAATGAAGATTTATTAGTACCACAGAGTGAAGACTTATATTTGACACTCTTTTTTCTTTTGCACTCAGATGTCATGGACATCTAGTGCCCACCTACGAAAGTGCATCAATACGTCGCTTTCAAGAAGGACGAGTTGACAATATTCGCTCCTCTACACCTGAGGCCTTAGAATTTGTGAAAGCTATGGCAAATACCTCCAAAATCCCTGTATGTAGTTTAGCCTGTTTTCATTTTATTCTATTTAAACTGCCCTACATGTTGCACTGTCAGCATCTGTAGTCAACATTGCGTGTATTGTCAAAACAGTTGTAGCTAAGTAATAACCTCTGTCTTTTTCATTTAGGATGCTGAGAAAATGGAGTTGCTTTGCACTGCCATTAAAGCCCAAACCAATTACACAATTCTAGTAAGTGAAATGGACAACTGATTTTGAACTGCAATTACACAGTCTGCCACTTACAATCATGTTTGACTGTGATTATCAAACTGTGATTGTCCTACTGTCCATTCTACAATAAAATATTGCTTGTCCACTCTTTGGAAACAGGCAATCACTGGCATGGCAATAGACAATCACTTGCTGGGACTGCGAGAGATTGCCAAGGAGCTGAAACTAGAAAAGCCAGAGTTGTTTTCTGACATAACCTACGCCACCAGCATTCACTTCATTCTCTCTACAAGCCAGGTTCACTTGAAACCCTAAATTATGAGCGATATACCTAAATGGATTTGTGATTCATAGTGTGCATACAGTACATCTTTATTTTAATGTAGAAAACATGTTAGAACTTAATCACCTAACTGTTTGCTCAAAAACACCTGTCTTTGCATAGGTTCCTACCACTGAAGAGATGTTCTGCTGCTATGGTCCTGTTGTCCCTAATGGCTACGGAGCCTGCTACAATCCTCAGACGGACCACATCATCTTCTGCGTATCAAGCTTTCATGACAGCGCCGAGACCAGCTCAGATTTGTTTGTGAAGACTCTTGAGGGGTGCCTAAAAGAAATGCAAGATCTATGCATGAAATGCAACGCTAAACCAACTGACTCTACAGAACGGTTGGAAAGAACTACCAAGGTAATGAAGAATGGAAGCAAGTCATAGCAAGAAGCTACATCGTTTGAATCGTATGGAAGAAGCAGAAATCACTGCGACTATACAAAAATTGACATTTTGGGAGAAAATAAGAGTCTCAAAAACAAGGCCAGAACAGCAGTGATATAGATATTCTATGGAGAAGTAGTCGCTTGGCAAAAGTAGATCTAATCAGTTATTTAGCTTTATTTGGCCTACGAGAGCATATACCAATTAAACAGGAGTAGATGAGACTCAGCAGATATATAGCAAATTATGCCTACTTAATATGAACTAGCTGAGGTCTGTCTTTAAGAATCTTACCCAGCTTTTCAGTCTGTCTAAAAGTAAATTAATAGTTGAAATGGTCAAAGGCAGCATTAAAAGAATAGTTCATCCTTTACTTACCATCATGTTCCAAATCAGTATCATCTGTGGAACAAAAAAGAGGATAATTTAAAGAATGTTTCAGCACTTTTTTCAAAAATTAAAAAATGAATAATAATGAGGGTTGCCTTGATGCTTGTCACTGAAAACTAAACTGGAACTTATCCTGAAAAACAACATTCTCAATTACGCTGCCTTTGAAAAACTGTACTATATCCATTTGATTAGTATGCATATGTAACTTATAATATAACCTATAGCTGTTTACAATCTATACCAGTTTTTTATGGTCATGTCAGACTTACCATAACTTATGGTTAAAATACAGTACTCTGAATGACAAACCTGTGGAACTGGACCAGAAGCTGCTATTTAACTTTGTCTTTGTGAGTCTCATCTTTTGCAATTTAAAGTTTATTTAATGTATTTAAAAAAAAGTATCTGTATATAAAGCAAAGTCTATTTTAAGTCTGCATTATACAAACAAAATGTCAGGACCAGGCATTATAATTTATACTCTATGGTATTACAGCTTTAATGTGTGATGTGTTTTATGTGTTCTATAAAAAGAATTCTCACTTGGCCATATTCTGAAATGCACAGTCTAAGGTCCTAAAAACAAGCCAGTGTGCATAAATGATTAAAGAATATGAGCCATGCGTTTCCATTCTGTGGGGTCATGATTTCTAATGCAATAATAGTAACAAGAATTTTCCAATGCAATAGCAGAAACCTATAAAGACAAGAAGAATAGTCAAATTACACTGGCAAATCGATAAGCTTTTTTAAAAGGTACAATTATTGTTGTGTATGTGAAAATGTGCTTATATTATGTCTGAAAATGATATTGACACGTGTTGCACACTAGGTCTATACAGTATATCTAAACACAAATTAATACTTGATGTCTGTCTAATGTACACAGATAAAGACTGAGTGAGAATATGTTTGTATATTGTATACACTGTAAACACTGTTTTTTTAAATGTCTCTAATTTGCATATCCTACATGCTGATCCAGCCGTGATAGTAATTGTGAAGTAGATCAAAAAACTAAAACAGTGACGCCTTGAGAAATTAATTTTAGCACTTTAAACCTAGATCAAATATGTACTGTAGCTTAGCTGAAATAGACTAATAAAGCACTCAATCATGTTACACATACTAGAGTCCTATATATAAAAAGAGAGAAAATGCACATACTATATAGAGAGAGAGAAATTAAAGCCTTAGCCCAAATTTTAGTAAAAGAACATGTTTGTTGATTATCATGACATCATGTTAAGCATGAACACTTGAGAATGGGCAAAACAGAAAATACATGTAAAAATGAGGATGTAACAGAATGTATGTTTAGTGGTGAAGTGCTTAAACTGTGATGTTATTTAACTCTGGGATATTTATTTTTTCAAAAAGAGGTTTCAAAAGATAAATGGTCTATTTATCAATATCACTGTATCCTTATGATGCCATAAAAAAGTACTAATCAAAACCAATGTGTTTGTTGATTATTTACCACCAACTACCTGTATTATGGCACATGGATTTTTTGTTTCCACACCACAGCATAAAAGATATTCTACATTTCATATTACATTAATTCATACCCACTGCATAGGCTAGTAGGCCAAGTATACATTAACATTATCATAAAGCAAGTGCTTCTGTTCACAGCAATCTATAACATTTGTGTTGAGACAAAAACATTTAAATAGAGTACATAAAAAAACTAAAAAGTAACTTATTGTACAATTAAGATCCACCATTATTTTTTTTGCATTAGAGCAACATAACAACTAAATTGAACTTCTATCTATAAAGTTACACTTTTGTGAAAAATACAGCATTTTTAATACTGCTCAGATTTTTTTTCTGTCTTCCTGACCTGTTTGCAAGTTTTAGGTTACTATGGTCACTGGTTACTATGGAGAGAAGTATACACTAACGCATTATTGACAACAGCAGAGCACTGAGGCGGTCTATAGAAATATTTATAAATATGCCTAATAATTCAGTAGTAATAGTCAAGTACGGTCCATATGAGTCGTGTGGTATTGTCGACCACAGAACATTTCGGCTGGACGGTTTACAAGGTAAACATTAAAAAAGTTTCAGTCATTTATTTACATTTTGACCCAGTTAACCGTTTGTAGTAACAATACATGTACCTATTGTAATTTGGTGAAAATGATCCTCACTTACAGCGGTTCTAAAAGACGACGGCCATCATTGTGTCCTCGAAAAAACAGATGACTGGAAAACAGTAGAGCTCATTGTGAATGGAGAGCGCGTCTACACGTGCAACATTACTGACCTTGAGTTTGGTAACGTAATTTGCGTCAACATTTGGATACCTCTGCTTTCTGGATGATAATGTGATGCTTATGAAGTGCCTGTCAAACTCCTCTTTGCTCACAGGGGGTGATGGACGACTTGACCCGCGGTGCCAGGAGGCCACTGACGCGGTGAGGAACGCGTACAGAACGCCATGTCTATAAGACAGTGTTCGCAATTAAACACTAGCATACTACGCGCAGTTTAACGTCTGATGTTTTAGTGGAACAAATTAGACCTACAGTACGCTATCATGTAAATATAAGTGAGCCAGTTGGAATTAATCCATTATAAACAAACATAGTTCGCTACATAGTCACACAATTTTTTTTTAAATCACAATGCATGCTAACATGGAAACTAAAATGTTGAAAAAAAATGTATTTTAATTTTGTGTAAAAATGTCTTAAATATTTTATGATAATGAGTCTGCTGTATTATATCCAGTTTATTCATAACACTGGAAGGTCAGGTAAAGTTCACTACATTGTGGAATACAGTAGTCCAGTAAGTAAGTGTGCTGTTATAGCTCATTTCAGCTAATACAGTAAGTCAGGAAATTAGCATATACGCTACTACATAATGCAGCAATTAAAAGAGTTCTAAGGTAGGCTACAGCATACTGTTTTAAACATACCCAAGGTCTTAAAATCTAGTGAGCATACTACCTAGACAGCGTTTTCTGGCATGCATACTGTAAGTCCACTAAAGCTTTCTTGCTGTACAGGATGACAGCACGTTGTCTGTGGAGAGACTTCTTATGTACGTGCACAGGTATATGAAAAATGATACGACAAAGCAAACATCCATCGTTTGTCAGTGACAGTTTATTGCATTATTGCTGAGAAACGTCTATCATTTATCACAATCTATCACAGTGAATTTTATTTATGATCATTTTCCCGATGAGCAATGCCTAGTTTCTATAACATACTACAACCAAATCTAATATTTGTTACTCCTTTTAAACATTAAATTCACTATAGCAAGGGCCAATCACATGAATAACCTACTGTACAGCACAGATTCAAGTAAAAATCCAGTTATCTGGATTATAGTTTGATAGTTCTAGCTTAAAGATTTAACTATGTATAAGCAGCCACAGAATGATCATTACGGATGACCATATACACGTTTTAGTGTTGCTAAAATCCACTACAAATGCAGTTTGCTGATAGAAAGATAGCACGGAAAGACACTGCATCAGATACTTGTGCTTATCAGATAAGTGGTTAAAGTAATTGTTTTGTAGCTTCCTTTTATTTCTTTTCCAGTGTGTATTGCATTTGAAAGTTGTCACAGACATGTTGACGTTATAAATGTCGTGATTCCCACAAGTACTCTAAAGTCAAAAAAGGAAGCATATTTTGTGGAAGCTACAGAGAATATCGCCACTGCCATAGAGAATATCGTTACTTGTCTACATGCCATCTGTTTGATGTCTCGGGATGAAGCCAAGTGTGACAGTTATGGAAGACAAATAAAAAATTAAAATCTGATTACTTAAGACAGATAAGGGATTTCTGGTGCAAATACATGGATAAATGAGCTAAACAAATTTATGTTTGCTGTTTTGTGCTCAATTTTAGCTTGGCAACATGAAAGTGACCTTATTTAATAAATTGTGTTTCACATTTAACACAATAGCATCAAAAATTCCTTCCCTTGAAAGCCTCCAGGTTAAATGCAATGTCCAAGAACCTCTTCAGCTCAGCCATATGAGTGAATTTGTTTCCTGTGGCAGGGGCTGCAGCAGGGTCCCGGCCCACATACCTAAAATGAATGTATATTAATCTACATCAAATATTTAGCCTAAAGGAATAATTCACCAAAAAATGTACATTTGCTAAAAATGTACTCACCCTCAGGACATCCAAGATGTAGATACATTTTTTTCTTCAATGGAACAGATTTGGAGAAATTTATCTTTACATTACTGTGAATGGGTGCCGTCAAAATGAGAATTGAAGCTGCTGTTAAAAACATCACAATAATCCGCAAGTAATTCCAGGGAAGTGGAAATCTGTGTTATCCAGCCAAAATAATCAAATAATTCATAAAGCTTTATCCAATAAAAAAGGATGAAGCATCCTGTTGTCCTCTCACATCGTCATCCACCATCATACTTGTTAAGAACGGTTTTGGACAGTTTTTGCCTGATCTGTGCTTATTTTTGATTCGTATGAGACAAAAAGGAGAAAGCAATATTATGAAGGACTTTCAAATTAAAACATGCAGCTTTCTGCTTCACAAGTCATGAACTGATGGACTGGGGTTGTTTTTATTAGCTGTTTGGACACGAATGTAATGAGCAATGGATTTAATTTCTCCAAATCTGTTCCGATGAAGAATAAAACACATCTTGGATGGCCTAAAGATGAGTAAGTTTTCACTTTTGGGTGAACTATTCCTTTAAAAAGAGACTCACCATATTGGGTTCTTGGGGCGCACTGTGAGGAAACGTGGCCTTATGTAATCATAGTAGCCCATATTCTTGTGTTCCTCTTGACACCATATGAGTTCAGCATTGATGTACTTCTCAACCTCAGCCTTGATGAGGTCAAAAGGGAAGGGTGATATCTAAGAGGGAAGAATTTGATCGTGAAAATGGTAATTTTTGCAAAGCCCTAACACTTTACCCCACAGGAAACTATAATTGGCAACCTGCTCCAATCTGACAATTGCAACATTCTCCTCCAGCTTCAGCTGTTTTCTCTCTTTTGCCAGCTCATAGTACACTTTTCCGGTGCAGAAGATGACCCTTTTGACTTTTTCTGGGTGTTTGGATGCAGGACCACTATCTGGAATTATCCTTAGAAATTTTGACCCTGCAACACAGATGAATTAGAAATGGCCAAAAGCTGGACAGAATTTAGAGTTAACCAGACTTTTTATACCTGTGATCATTTCATCGAAACTGGAGCGTGCCTCGGGCAGCCTCAATAAAGACTTTGGTGTGAAAATGATCAGCTGAATAAGAATAAGAAAATGTGGTCAGTCAGTCTGTTTTTGATTTAGTTGTATTTAGGCACTTTACATTTTAAAACTTCGATCTAAGGGAATACAAAAAAAATAGTAAAGAAAACACAACTGTGAAATCAAGCAAAACAGTAAATTAAGAGCACTTTCATACAAAACAAACAAAATCATCCCCAGACGCTCAGAGTTTAATTTGCTCAGGAAGAGATTTTCTCATGCTCCACAAACCTTTGCATTTCTCCACCACAGGGAATCACTTCTGACAATTCCAGTGGCGCAGAAGCAAAAGGGTGTTGGGACAAACATCAAACTTTCCCGTAAATTCTTAGTTAAAGTATAAGGTAATAAACTCAATCAAACTACTGTACCTTCACAGCTGTGACATTAAACTTAAGACTGAATTCAAATGTAGCACAAAGCACTACATATTTTAGTGCACATTTTCACTCAACTGCCAAACATACACAAAAACAGTACAATTCTGAAAGATCGTTGCAATTTTTAATATTGGTTTTCTATTTTAATATACTTGAAAATATAATTTATTACTGTGATTTTTTTATCAGCCATTATTCCAGTCTTCAGTGTCACATGATCCTTCAGAAATCGTTTTAATATACTGATTATTTATTGAAACAGTTGTTACTTAATATTTGTTTGCAACTTTTCTTTGATTATTTGATGAATAAAATGTTTAAAAAGAACAGAATTAATTTAAAATAGAAATCTTAACAAACAATATGAATTGTTACTTTAACTTTTTATCCATTTAACACATCCTCGCTGAATGAAAGTATTAATATCTAAAAAATAATAATAATTACTGACAACAAACTTTTGAATAGTTGTGTATATTATTCCAAAAATGTCTGTTTTGAATAAACATTATTCTTTTTACTCATCAAGGAATTTGTTTTATTTTAAAAAACATTTTATGTCCGTTTTTATATTTTTATTTTTTAAGCAGCACAAGTTTCCAACATTGATTGTAAATCAGCATATTAGAATGATTTCTGAATGATCATGTCACACTGAAGACTGTAATAATGCTGAAAATCAGTTTTGCTTCACAGCCATCATTTATATTTTAAAGTATAATTTTAAATTGTGCAATTTATATTTCGCAAAATTACATTTTGTGTATTTTTAATCAAAAAGATACAGCCTAAATGAGCATGAGAAAAAGCACTGAAAATCTTACAGATCCCAAACTTTCCCAAACTCCATAAAAAGGGGAAAAAATGATCTTACTGGCTTTCTGAATGGTAATAAGATTTGCCTTCTAAGCACATGGAAGTAGTTGGCAGGTGTTGAGCAATTGACAACGATCCAATTACAGTCATAGAGCTGCTGGACCTCAAAGTCTCCAGTGAATTCCTTAAATGAAGTAAATAAAGCACAGCTCATTCAAAATGTCATGTCAATAAATAAATAAATTCCCATAATGTGTCAAAGTTAAAACTTTGTTGAACAAATGGATGTTTAATCTTTTCAAATATCCATCAGTTCATATATTTTATATAAGATATAAGATTTGGATTTACATTTTCACAAAACAAATCCATTTTATTAAGACAAAATTGATTAATTGATTTAACTTCAGATTGTTTTTGTCAATAACCTGTTTAATTATCACGTCTTATAAATACTGATAAGGCTTGTAATTAGTACCATTATTGTCACCCCAATGCCACTGTAAGTGACATACTGCTAGACTAAAAAGGAAAACAGCATTAACAAGAACTATATTAAGAATCAAACAAATTGGTAATCAGTTACCGGATAGCGATCAGGGTCATCCTTGCTCATCTGCAGGAAGCGCTCGGGCCGTGCTGACGAGTGCTCCGGGCCCTGCTCATTAGTGCAAACACACCAGCGCTAATGAGTGTACGTCTACCAAACGCCACAGTAAGCTAAAGAATTATAGCCTCATTTACTGGCTTAGACCAAACTTGAGTCATCATTATTGATCTTAGCACAGTTTTTTTGCCTTTGAGTCAAGGAAAGCACTGAAAAAGATTTTATCCTGTGTTCATCTCTGCAGGAAATTAGATTCAGTGGACAATAGGACTGTTATGATCTATGTAACTGACTCTAAAAATAGCATTTTCTTTTATATGGTCTAATAGGGCTAAGGCAGAAATAACTAAGGAGTTAAATAATACATGATATTGTGTGTTTTCAATGACATATGCTACTGAAACAGATACTCATGTACTGTAATAAGATAAAAAAAACATTACCATTCAAGAGTTTATTAACTCTTATGCTTATCAGGGCTGCTTTTACTTGATTAAAAATACAGTAAAAAAACATTGTCAAATGTCTTTATTTTTAACATTGTTGTGGAAACTATGGGTTAAGTATGATTTAAAAAAGAAAGAAAAAGGAAATACATTTTCTTTTATTGATTATTAATCAAAATGACAGAAATATTTATAATGTTAAAAATATTCTATTTCATATAAATAAACTCCATATTAATCAAATAATCCTAAAACAAATGTTTTACTGTTTTGGCGTTTCCTGAAAAATATTAAGTAGCAAAAAAAATTTTTAACATTGATAATAAGAATTATTTTTGATAAACGAGAACAATTTAAAACTGAGCAGCACCAAATCGGCATATTAGAATGACAGATTTATTACAGGAACAAACAACATTTTAAAATATATGCAATTAGGAAACATTATTTTTTAAAATGAAATACATTTTTGATCAAATAAATGCAAATCAGATCAAATCTTGTATCAAAGTATAAGAGAATGACATTAAAACAATCATAATTAGTCCAAACTTTTGTCTTGTGGGGTATAATATATAAAAAGACATGCCATCAGCAGACTCACCATTCCCTCCATCCCATGGGGCAACAGTAAAACGATGCCATTGTGGCGGACCCACTTGGCCTGGCCTGCAGTGATGAACTGGTCTATGATGCACTGGGCCGTGTTTTGGAAGTCACCAAACTGAGCCTCCCAGCAAACCAGGGCATTAGGACTAGCCATGGCAAAACCCAGATCAAACCCTAAGCAACATGAACATTTGTTAAAATACTTGGATCTAAAAATAATGCTATTAAAAAGCTTCTTATCGATTTTGCAAAACGATGTGCTGCTGAATATTCAGAGGTAATTTTACAGATATAAAAATACGGAATACCTTGGAAAATATATATTCATATTTATTTATTTGTGCATACTGATTGATAGACTGATGGTTTGAGTTCTTCTTACCCAAAACCCCATATTCAGACAGGGAGCTGTTGCACACTGTGTAGAGAGCCTGGTTCGGCCACAGGTGGTTCATTGGAATGCAGAAGCGCTTATCAACTTCCTGATCATGCAAGACATGGTGACGGTGACTGCAAAGACATAAAACACACAATTTACACAACATAATTCCAATTCGACAAATAATGCAATTCTTCTTTAAAAAAAATATATGTACCTCAAACATTTGAATGAGTGCGTGTGTAAACATAAAATAAATTTACACCTTAAGGACTTTTTACGGAATCTTCTCTTAAGCTGTTGTGTCAGAGGCACACTAACTCTTTATGTCCTATCAGTGGAGATCATGGGCGACTGTGGATTTCAGACAGGAGATGTGATGCGTTTCGCTGGCTTACTCTGATGCGATGTTCAAACCAGCCATCAGCCCCAGTGTGATTAGACAATCTTTAAACTCCTTTAAATATCACAATAATGATGTCCTGCACTGGCTGTCCCAACTTGCAATGAGTACACAGACATTACATAACATTTAAATACAGTATTAAGCTGGGTAATTCACATTCGATAAATACAGGCTCCTTGTGATATGGAGAAAGAAACCACAAGGAATGTGTTCAGGCTAATTGGGGTCTGTCTGCCACGCTCATTTAATCACAAATGTAAATCAAAAGTGGCTCTTTAAGCTAAAGTGTCCTGTCTCTGTGGGTTAGCTCTGGAAACACAGAGAATCTGGGGAGTAAACAGTTTCCACAGTGCATCAGCTGTGTGTTAGATTCATCAATCAAGGGACCAGAGCACAGTACTCAGAGCATTCCCAAACACAGTAGACTGAATCAATTACTCATAGCCATTAACTCCCTGAGTAACAAGCAGAACCAGCAGACTGGAGAACACCAATATGTTAACTCCCAGAGAAGAAAAGATAGCACTGCATATACGCACCGGCAGACAATCTACTTTGATAAAAAGGCTCATATCACACAGAAGCTACTTTGCTGACGTCTTTTCACTTGCGTTTTACCTTCATTATGTTCTAGGCAAAGCATAAAACTGTCCAGTGCAGCCTATTGAAAGGAAAAACTGTAAAGCGAGTCTGTAAATAATGCCATTTGTAGAGTGATAAATTCAGCTGCTCTGATGTCTCAGAGTGTGTACTATTTCAAACAAACCTGAGTGCTGAAATACCTTGCTCGTGACAGTAACAAACAGACGTGGGAGTATGTGTCTGTACTGCTGTGGGGGGACATAAAATGGGTTTCCTTCAGAAGCAGGACCGTGACGGCACCATGTGGATATCTCTCAGAGGACTCTGTGCGTGTGTGACAAGCTGACGTCATGTCAATGTGTTGACATTTTAGTTTTAATGGAGCTATAAAGTAGAAAATATCTACTTGGTTATTTTTAGTAACAGGAGTCTAGTCACTTAAGAATGGAAAGTGGCTCAATATGTGAAATCACACTGTTTAGAAAATATATGACGATAACTGATGGTTTTCCGATGACTGCATGTGCTAAACTTCCACTTTTTGCTTCGTTCATACATCATAAAACAGAAAAAGGGAGCAGCTATGGTAGTTTCCATGAAATGGATTGACTGTCTTCACCTAAATGTTCCTCTTTCCACATCTTGTCCACTGAGTCTCACGTGAATACCATCCTTCAGCAAAGAGCCGAAGGCCACGTACTCTGCCAGAGCCCAGTCCACCGTGCGCTTCGCAACCATATCTGCTCTGCCTCGAAGGATACGTGACAAGCCTAAAATAACACAGACACAGAACATAGAAAATCACAATTTTTTTTGTTGTTGTGTGATTCTATAAAAATAAATGCATTTCACTAGAAACCTAAAGTTGGTCAACTTTGATGTTAGCTTGACAAATCCCTGTTTGATAGATAAGATAGAAGCAGTTTTCATTGGAAGTCCATGGGCTTTTTGTCTTTTCAACAGGAAAACACATAAGCATGCGAGTTTTCTTCACATGAAGAATATTTCTTGGGTGATGCCAATAAAATCAATATTTAGTTATTTTATTTTTTACTGGAAAATGACCAACAACCTTATACCAATACCTACCGACTGTATCAGTCAAAAAAATCATCTGAAAGATTAATTTTAGAATGTATCCACGCTTGTTTTATTTATTATCGTCAATTTTGAAAATCAAAGTATGTGCCTATGCCATACGGTATGTGTTTATAGTATGCCTTCTACAGCTCATGTTCATGAGAATCAAACCTATCAAGGTAGCCTGGTTATACATACACAATATCTCATTGGAATAAAGCTCTGAGTCAGATAAATACATTTGCCGGTGGGCTGATTTGATGCTTTGAGGTAGTTGTGCTCAGAGGCAGGCAATAAACAGAGTAAATCTGGAGGTCTATGGTGGTTAGGGTGATTTAGCAGAATTTAATGCAGCCAGATTGGAGTCGGCTCTTTAAGTGCAATGGTCCCATAGTGCAACTCCATCAATCCACTATAGCTCCCCTGTGTCCGCTGCTCAGTGAAAGAAAATTATGACCCGTGTGGAGCAATGAGACATTGCTATATCAGAAGTCTGAGGATCATCTGTCAGGGTTTCTTGATGTTCCACACCATTACCACCATCATCCTGCAATGCTTTGATGTCAGTTTCCAGTGTTTTGTCCCTAGTGGTTGAAGCTTAACAGTACATAAGATATAATCTAGCTGATGAACTGACTGCTGGCAACAGCCTCTGGGTCTTCACAGCAGTAATTAAAGTGATAGCTCATGCAAAAGTGAAAATTCAGTCAACATTTACTCCCTCTCATGTCTTTTAAAACCTTGAATGACTTTCTGTCTTCCACGCACTTTCACTCTTTTCCAAAAAGGCAGAAGTAATCAATTTTAAGCAAAAATTTTAAAGAACAAATTTTCATTTATTTTTTATTTTATAAAATACAAAAATAATTTTAAAAAGCTGTCATGGGCATCTGAAGATTTTAAAATATAAAAATATAATCAAAACATTATATAGACTAGTTTTTATGACACTTTTATTTGGAGTTAAAAAGGCCCCTTGCACACTTGGCTTTTCAAGTATTTGGATCCTACAACCTTCCAGTTTCCAGCCTAGATTTCTACCCACTCAGCTACAACACCCCAAGTTTACGAAATCATATTTATATAATTTGGGATAAAAATTGTGGCTTCAACACTGCCACAAACAAATATCTGAACTGAATGCTAAAATACATGAAACTCACCACTGTGAATTGCAAAATCCTTCAGAGGGACTGAACTGGCTACCTTGCCAATGTGCCCGAGCACCTCTTCATCTAGTCCAGTGGAAGGGCAGCTCATGCTTTTTGGCTCTCCATCTGGTTTGAAGAAGTCTTAAACACAAAACAGAGCACATATCACTAAATGAGTGGTGCTCAAGCAGTGGGCCTTTAAAAAACTTTTAAACAGAGCCTGAAGAAGACTTACAATTATTTCAAACAAGACAAAAGTCTTGAAAACCTGGATATGCAAGGTAGTGTGATCTCTAGACCTGGAAATGTCATAAATTAATCTTAAAATACCATTTGGCATTTTATAAAGAATATACATTTTGTTTGTTATTTTTAAATATTTTATATACTCCTGAAGTAAGATGAAAAAAAGCGATGTATACGCAAGAAGGTAATGAAAGGTCAGTATGTTAAGGTATATAAATATCAATCAAACTACACTGTTACTGAACTAAATTGAATCAAGACTGAATTGACTTGAGCTGAACAACAACCTTACTGTGTTTAGAAGAGCTGCTTAATGCTGAATTAAACTTTCTAAATATCGAATTAAGAGTTATTGAACTAAACTGACTGGTGCTGAATAATGAAACTATTGTCTCACAACAGTTACTGTAATTTACAGAAGAATTTGAACTTTTTCCTCATTTTTGAAGTTTGCATCGATTCAATTTTTTCCTGTTCAAACATTTGAAGCTGCTCTGAAATCTCTCTTTATAAAAACTACTATATAACATTAAAGGTGGCATGATAAAGGAGACAATAGGAAGACTACAGTAGGTGTCAAAAAAGATCTTATAAGATCAGGAGATATTTCTATTTTGACTGAAACACCTAGCCTCTATAAAGTCTCAATATGTACCTGGCCACGGAGAGTCAAGCCAGTGGCGGATGTGCAGGATCTTCTCATCTTTAGAGCTGGTGTACGCCTCCTCACAGATCTTGTCATATTTAGCAACCTCCTCCTGAAAACAATTCACAGTAAAGCGCTAGCCCGCCATCCACTATATTCATCAAAAAACCCAGACACATGACACATTTGTGACAAATTATTAATTAATGATTCATGGCACCTATGTGCTACGGCGTAGAGAAAACGGCAAGATTCCAGTCACAATTTATTCTCTAAGTGAAATCCCCTGAGCTATGTCAGCGAGTGAAGAGTGACAGGGATGCAGTTGTAAATAAAACGAGCTGTCGCCGGGCGAGACAAGGTGTCAGCTATCCGCACTGGAGGGATGGTTTGGTCAGACGACTGTGGTTTCTACGGCGACACAAATCTGAGGGTGGTTGGGAGGGGAGGGGTGGCTAGCTCTGAGCTCAGGGAGAGAGAGCCCGGGTCAGCGGGTGAAGTATGAAACGTGTCATCGCCAGAGTGAATAGACATTGGCTGAGCATCTGAACGTAGCCTCCATCAATTGTCAGGAAACAATACACAAACAGCACAGGAAACCTATCACTCCCTAATAGGCCAGGAAAACAACAGCTGTGGCAAAGATGCTTTAGATGAGTTAAAAAGGTCAATTAGGATGACCTGTGGGAGGAACAACAGCAGGTGGACATTTTCACTTTACATAATGACACAGTAATGAGATTTCCATAGAGTGAGACACAAACCTCAAACTCTTGCAGTGTTACAACTCCCTCGGAGATGAGCTTGTCAGCGTACTTCTTCAGCACATGTTCCTGTTTGCGGATCTGTTTGTACATGAGGGGTTGAGTGAACATGGGCTCATCCATCTCATTATGTCCAAACCGCCGGTAACACACCTATAAAATACACCAGCAATGTCAATATGTGTATTAATACGCAAATTCAGTATCCTTAATCAACTAAACAATTTCTATTGTATAAAATAACACTACTTCCATTGTTTACCTAAGATTTAATGTCTATACTTTTTTAAACCATTCTGTTCTTTTCTATTTAACAGTAGAAAATGAAAGCTAAATAAATATATTTAAGATGTGGTTTCATTCCCAAAATATTTTTTTAAATACATTTAAAACAGTCACTAAGCTGTGCGACTCAGGATCATGTGATCGCAAACACAAAGCTACTTTCTTGAAGTGACGTACAAAACAAGGCTACTGAAGGCATTCAGGAATGTTAGCCCTATCTAACCCTATTTATTCATGTTTATCCTAAAGAGAAATGTAAAAATATATTTAACTATAAGGAAATATTCAACAATATTGCCAGAAACACAAACTCAAATATATACAAAGATATTTTTGATGAAATCAGACAGCTTTCTGACCATGCATATACAGCAAGGGAACTGCCATATTAGTAAAGACATTGGCTAAATAGTCCATGTGACATCAGTGGTTCAATCTTCATTTTATGAGGCTACGAGAATAATTTTTGCAAGCAAAGAAAACAAAAAAATGCCTTTATTTGTTCAACAACTCATTCACAAATTCATTCAGTAACATAAATTCAGAGTCTTTGATTCATTCACTCAACCAATTCATTCAGAACCTCTTCAGAATTCATTCACAGATGAAACATCACCACTGTACTATATATTGCTCAAAATGCACAACCGATGGTCATGTGTTATCTTTGTTTTGTAACAATTTAATTGTCAAAGTAAAAATAAGCTAAGCAGGGTTGAGCCTGGTCAGTACCTGGATGGGAGACCTCCTGGGAAAACTAGGTTGCTGTTGGTAGAGGT
>JAUMHR010000063.1:12292218-12306603 GCA_032361145.1 Enteromius fasciolatus | reverse complement strand
GATTGTAAAGCGCTTTGGGTGTATAGCAATACACAGTAAAGCGCTATAGAAATGCGTCATTCATTCATTCATTCATTCAAAATAAACTAAGTAACTAAAATGAATACACAAAAACATAACAATGTTAAAAGTTTTCAAACTGTGTTTAAAAATAATTTAGGTTTTAAATATCTGTCTATGGAGCCTCCTGCAGTACCTTTACAGACTATTGTTTGACATTCCTGAGTGTAATAGAAAAAAACTGTGATTCTTGAACCCGGGATAACAGATCTTTAGTTGTTTAATCGAGCAGTCTTTTTCAGTAAGAGATTTATTGTAACATAAGTGATATTTCAGTGATATGTAGGATGTGTCTTCACAGTATTTACCAGGTCTATCACCACATCCTTGTTGAAAGTGTTTCTCCATTCTGCAGCAACCTTACAAACATACATCACAGCCTCTGGGTCATCAGCGTTGACATGGAAGATGGGTGCGTTGACTACTCGAGCCACATCCGTTGGGTAGGGAGAGGAACGTGCCATTCGGGGATCTGTGGTGAATCCAATCTGGCAACATCAGATAACACTCATCAATCTACAATGTACTAAAAGGTCAAAGGTTAAGATTTAGCCAGATTTAAGTCGATTCTAATAAGAAAAGCTGATGTCTGATGTTAACCTGATTATTGACCACAACATGGATGGTGCCGTGAGTGGTATATGAAGGCAGTTCACTGAGATGGAAGGTTTCATAGACGACTCCCTGACCCGCAAAAGCAGCATCACCATGCATTAAAATAGACATCACCTGCAAAAAAAAATTTGCTTATATTCATCCAACATTCCAAACAAATCTTCTAACATGTAAAGCAAACTATACAGCAGAATATGTGGTTATATTTTACAGTGGCTCATCAAAAGATAAACTAAAGATAAATGTAGTACCCTCTTTCCTTCAGTGTCTCCTCTGTAAAACTGCTCTGCCTTGGTTTTGCCCTGAACGACAGGATCTACCGCCTCTAGGTGAGAGGGGTTTGCCATCAGAGACAATGTGATATTCTTATCCGTTTCCCTGTTTATCCGTTCATGGTACATTCCCAAGTGATATTTCACATCTCCTGAACCCTAAAGAAAATTAAAGTGTAAAATGTACATCAGAAGTGCAATAAGTGAACGAGACTGAAATCATCTTTTTATCAGGAGAAATTACAGTACATAACCTCATCTGCAGCCTCAAGTTTGGGATCGAACTGACAGAATATCTGATCCAGATCTTTGCGAACTACATTGGCCAGGACGTTCAGTCGGCCTCTGTGTGAATCAGACGTGTTATTATTGCTAGGGTGGATTCATAAGAGCAGAGTGAGACTGAATGGAGCAGGTTTTAGAGGTACCTGTGAGGCATTCCCATAATTACACTCTCTATACCAGCTTCACTGGACTTATCAATGATCATCTTCAGGGCAGGGATGAGAACCTCACAGCCTTCCAAACCAAAGCGTTTCTCTGAAGACCATTTGCGAGCAAGAAAATCCTCAAACCTAGAACAACGAATCAAGTTCATCATAAAAATTCTTTCATTGTCAGCTTTAAAATGCAATTTGGTGCCAATGCAAAAACATGGAAAAATTATACTCTATTACGAAAACAGCACAAATGCAGTACTTTATTTTAAATATATGCACCGTGTCGAGCGAACCAGCCTGGCCAGCAAAGTCCTCTTTTCTCTGTCAGAAAACGTCATGATTCCTGGAGTTTCAAACTTCTGGCGGATCCACTGGCACTGCTCCATATTGTTGATGAACATGAATTCCACTCCAGTATGACCACAGTATGATGTCTGGAACGTTCCAAGCAAATTCTATTTACCCTTTTATTCATTAAAGCATTCATTTTATACGGATAATTAAACATCAACATAATATAAGCAATGAGCATATTTGCCCAAATTACATCCTTTCATATTAGCTAGTCTGAATCAATCCAAGCACAAAACCAGCTAATGAGGAATGAGGGAAGAGTGTTTCTACTCAGATATTGGGTAATATCAGATTAATCCAGCATCTACCCACCTCAAGTCTGTGTATGATTTCTCGCAGTGGGAGTGTGCTTTCATTTCCCCCAATAAATGTGGTTAGAGGCAACTGAAATGATTTATCCAGATCAGATTCTTCCAAGCCGTAGGATCCTAAAGATTAAAGAGGAGAAGCATATCAAGCAAAAAGGCAACACAGAAATATTCTAATGGATGTTAATGAGATGTTTCTTCAATGTTTCTTTTCAAACCAAATGTGCTTTACAATGAGGTAAATATGATTTGTTCCAAATAGTCACTCAAACATTTAATGAAAAACATACAGTAGCTATATTATAAAACACTATTATTCATTTATAAAACAAAAAATACATTTTCTGAATTATACTGTACATCACAGTACAGTACAGTTTCCAGGTTGTTTTTGAAACAGCCATAACTGAAGAATGATTCACAGTCACAAAAATTGATTTTTTTGACTGAATCTGATTCAAACAACTGCCTTACAAGAATAACTCACTTTTTTGTCTGACTGAAAGTCATTTATTCACAAATCACAGACTGAAATTTACAATGAACAGTAGTATAGGAGATGGTGGAAAACAGATTTTTGTATGTGCATTACTTGGGTGTGATTTGAAAAAACAAAGCGAGATATTGTTTTCAGACAAACTGGAGATTATTTGTTGTGTGCGGGTATTTTAAATTATTCATTAAATTTAACATGGTTAATAAGCAGAGAGTAAAGGCTGCTTCACGACAAATTTATAAGAACACACAAAGATTTGAAATGAATGTAACACAATTTTATACTTTGACACATTTTCAACCATTTAGTCACAGCCTGGAGCCCTGATATGTAAATCCTAACTAACATCATTACCAATTTCATGGTTAGTTACACCCCCAAACGGCGAAAGAAAACCAGGCAATCATAGTAGGTTGTAAATGCTTCCTGTAGATAACACCGGGGTCTATCAGTAAGACTGTGTCTCCTCAAGAGAGGAGCACACACAAGAGGAGACAGGTGCAAATGTAATTAAAGCCACAGTACAGATAAAGAGGAAAGATACATAATACCGAAATTAAGAGCCTCTGGTACACTACAAGCCCTCATTAGCGGCAAAGGGGCTAAAGGAAAAGCTCTGACAAAACCTGACCTGATCGACGCAATGAGAGTGTATACTGAGGTAAAAGAGGCATGTTTTGAGAGGTCTTCTCACCAGCTATTACTCTCTCTTTTTCGATCTGTTGTGAGAACATGTCCTTCATCCTTCTACTCTGGCGACACTAAAGGCAATAGGACCCGACAGGAGCAAAGGGGAAGATTTATGGGCCTTTATCTCAGATAACATTAACCTGTGCTTGCGATTGAGTCTGGGGCATAGCTCTCCCTTCCAGCCTCTGTCGCTGTCTGAGACTGGAGAATCTGTAATGGGCGAATGAGGAATTGTTTGCTGACCACTTACACAGCTACAGCACCTAAAAGCAGAGACATATACACTCTCTCTCCCCCTTTCCAGTAATTGACTATGAGTCACCAAATAACCAAAACGCAAGCAGAAGAGTTACTAAACTTCGTTACAGTAATCTTGATCCTTATATAATATGAAGTGCTATCAACTCTGATTATGAGATTGGAAAAGCAACTTCCAATGGTCTTCGGAAGCCCTGAGCTAAAAGACTGATCTAAAAGATTTAACAGAGGGACATCTTAGAAATAGCACGGCATTGGGTTTTATGTGAACACAATCAATATATTCTATACATTCAGCATATTTAATGGTTAATATTTTGCATTTTAATGATACAGGGGTCACTATTTGTCATTTGATGAATGGTGTAATAACTGGAAGTCCTCACTTTGCAATGAAAGTGTTTTTTTCACTCGGGTTCCGACAATGCAATTTTCCTTTCATAATTAAAAAGGAGATGTATGCAGCGGATGGGTGCAGCTTTGTTGCTACAGTGACGTATAAACAGTGGCTGGGGTTGGCAAGGTCAGCCACCAATTACATTAGACACAGCTCCGTTAGCTTGTACTGCCTTGTGTAATGCAATACAGAACTGTAGCGCTGACGCTAGACAAACCACAAAATGAAGATATTTTAAATAAAATACAAATATAGTTGTTATTTTTGGAAGCCTGAAATCTGTGGGCCAATGACATAAGAGTGTCCAAGATAAAGAATAATAATAGTAAAAATACATTTTGAAATATATTCTTAGAAATATATTGTTTATTTTATATAAATTTAAAAAAATGTTCAAAATTCAATTTAATAACTTAAAAAGTTCGAAATTTAATAACAAGAGTCACACCATGAAATTTTTACAACCTGAACATTTTCTTGTCATCAAAAGATAAAACTATATGGTATTTTAAGAAATTGAACGATCTCAAACATAGTCATTTGTATGTAATTCAATAAGCAATCAATAAGCAACAGATCAGTTTTATAAAATTTAAAAAAATAATTTAAATTATGAAAAAAAAAAAAAAAATAGTTTTTTCTAAGAATATATATATATATATATTTATATATTTTCTCCCCTATCTTCTTAATAACATTGTCTGAACAGGTCTCAAGTTTTTTAAATACATTGTCATAGAAGATGACAACATCTGATTTGCATTCTTAATGACCAGACAAAATATGACATGTCATTAAGTCTGTAAGGTGCAGTAATTAGGAGTTCCTATTCAAAAAGAAGTGTATAACTCAGCAGCTGCAGTATTGAATGGTGCTGAGGGAGAGGCAAACAAAGAATAATAACAAAAACCCTCTTAAGGATGAGCCCCAAGCAAGGAACTAAGTCAGCATTTACTGGGTGTTTTCATAACAAAGAGCCTTCTTAAAGTAGGACAGGAAGCGAGTGTTTATCAGAATAATGTTAAATATCCTAAATATGCTAAATAGATATCTCACCAAGCTTGTCAATCGACGTGATTAAATCTGAGGGAACGAAGGAATCCAGATCAGCAGTGAGGATGCCAAGAGGGTCCAGCCTGGCCACATGGTGACCACGTACCTAAAGTGAGCAAACCGCATGATTGAATGAGACTTGCCATCTCCATAACCACAGAAAAACAAGAACCAGAAGCAAGACTGAGCCAGGACATGCATTCCCTCAACTAGGGGATATCTGACACAAATATGAACCAGCGTGACACATGACTAACAAATCTCACTAGGATTCACAATAAGTTGAACATACAATCCCAACAGGCTGGCAACAGGAGATGGAAAGAAAATGCTGGCTTTGCCAAAAGACGAAATTTAATAAATCCCTATGATACTTCATCTAATTAATTAGAGGATACGGGGAAAATGTTACCACCTGTTTTGATTCAAGCAATCTCTTTGATATTTTTATTATCAAAAGGGAAAAAAGCTAGACTAATTAGGCTAGAATTAATCACGTGATTTGCATAATTACACAGGGACACTATAAAATGCATGGATGTACAGGCCTGTCTTTGATTTGCTGCAGTCCAGTGCAAATGTTGGAGAATATGATTTGATTATTTTATCAAAATAATTTATTGTATATCAGATTCCCTCAACTCAAATAAAAAAGAAAAACCTCGGAAAATCTGCTTTTCTCTATTCTTTAAGAACGCTAGCTATAATAACATCAACACCAACAGATGAACAAGTTCTGTTTAATATAAGTGCATACTGCTGAAACGTGATCCCAAAAATATTGTTCATCTGTGCTGTTATTGTTATAGCTTTGGTGTAGACTTTACTATTGTTATACTTTACTAATTTTAAATATAGGTTAAGGTTATCGCTATAGTTATCATTGGTGGAAGAGTTCACACAAAAATGAAATTTATCTGAAAATTAACCTTAAGGCCACCCAAGCTGTAGACATGTTTGTTTCTTAATCAGAACAGATTTGGAGAATTTTTGCATTACATCAGTTGCTCACAAAGGACAAATGGGTGCCGTCAGAATAAGAGTTCAAACACCTGATGAAAACATAATGATTTACATGACTCATCAATGAACACCTTGTGAAAGGAAAATCGGCGTGTTTGTAAGAAACAAATCAATCATTAAGATATTTCACTGCAGTGAGCAAGTGATGTAATATAAATCTGTTCAGATAGGGAAAAAAACTCATCTACATCTAAGATACCCTATATTCACTCTTATATGGGTCAATCCAATTTCAGCATTTACATTATTGAGTGAACTATTGCTTTAACACACTTTACCTGATAGGCTCTGATAAGAGTGTGGACTGCCAAATGATCCTCCACCACCTTCTCTGACATGGCAGGTGTCTGGGACATGGCACGGCCCTGAAGCAGTGCAGACGGACGCTTCTCTCCAGTCTCCTCTGAAATGCTGGCTTGGGCGTTACAAAAGTATGCATCCCAAGACTGTTGCAAATATAGCAAGAGCACATTTCAAAGGATAAGATTTTTCTAAGTAATTCACAACAAAAAGCTTTAGGGTTGTCTTATGTTAAAAAGGCCATTAATGACTGTATACCTTGAAAATATTTAAGGAAAAAGTACAAACTGTTTATTTTTTCTAGTCTCTATCCACTTTTGTGTTCAGTTATTTCACTCTAATTGCATAGAAAGGGACATATACACTGCCATAAGAGTAAAAGACGGCACTTAGGCTTTTGAATCTGAACTCTTCTATTTAAACTTAAACTGAAGCTTTAAAAAAGACATTAATAAAGATTAAAAATTAAAATGAAAAAAAAAAAAATAATACTGAAAATGACAAACAACTAAATTTTTAAACTTTAACTAGAATTAAATTGAAAACACCAAAGAAAGAAAATTATTTAAATAAAATAATAAAAAATATAATTGTACGATGAACAAATATAATACTACAATAACAATAACACTTTCAAAAACAAAATTGGAAATGAGCAAAGGGTTTTACAGATTGGAATTGTAACAAAATAATATTTCTAATAATAAATCAGATTATTTATACATATTTATACATTTGCAGTGCACTTAAGCACACAAGGTTTCTGAACCGTGATGGAGTTGGAGTGTCTTTAGTAGATGTTCACTGCACCTCATGAACATTTTTGTGATCCTCCAGCCAAGCGTAGTACATCTCCACGACATAGCTGGAGCTGCAGGCCGCCAATGAGGGCTCAGCAGCCCTGCTCGAACAGTTGCGACATGGGTCAAAAACTCGCCTCCCTGTCCCCACGTGCCCCCTCATCCATTGGCTACTGCTTCTTAGAGCACCAGCCAGGGACCTCAGCTGACTCATGTCTGAAAAACTTCATAAATAACAGAAAACTATATGGAAGAATTAATCAACAGATCTGTTCTTGGAAAGTCTTGATTTTTTTTTTAATTCAGAAAATGTGTATTTGTGTGATTTCACCCTGAAAACACCAGCTTATGAAGTGGTTAGTGCTGATTTAGCCAACCTGTGATGATGTTCACCAATACCACCAGAGACGGATTACAGACCGGGCCAGTAGGGCCGCTGCCCAGGGGCCCTTGGGGTGCAGGGGGCCCACCAATGACCTACCAGGGGGAACGTTTTGTGAACGTTGTGCCAGGGTTTCGCGCAAGTGCCCACACTGACGTTGTGCGAACATTTTCTGAGGGTTTTTCCCAGGGGCCGACGCAAACGTTGTGCGAACATTTTCTTAAGGTGTTTCCCAGGGGCTGACACAAACATTGTCTAAGGTTTTTCCCAAGGGCCCACGCAAACGCTTTGCCCAGGGGCCCACACAACCCATAATCCGTCCCTGAATACCACTTGTTGGTTAAGCTAGATGACAAGTGAAGATAGTTAACCAATGTGGTATTTGCTTTTGAATTTAAGCAGGCCAGTTGTATGAGGTGGTAGGATGACCTGCTTTATGCACAAAATGTATAATAATAATAGTGTGCAACATAGTGTATTGTAATGATATTTTCCAAAAGTTGCAGTTAAACTGGCTACTATTTATGCATTTAAAAAATAAAAAATAAAATAAAAAAAAAACTGCACCTGTCCTGCACCTTTAAAAATATCCTCGCCGCAAAGTGCATTTTATGAATGTTATGGATAGGCTAATATAACATACTGCGCATAAAAATGATGCTCTATAGCCTAGCTTCCAATACCGGCAATTTAGGCTATATAATAGAGCTCGACCTTCATCTCCCACTATTCAATGACAAATTGATTTAAACAACGTAAAAACTCGTTTTCACAATCACTTCCAATAGCCTACATTTATGCGATGCAAATATATCAGCGGACAGTCGTAAAGATACATCGATTGGCCGATTGGTTCCAGCTTTTACGCATCTAGGTTATATGTTTCTATTCGCGCGACACACGTAACGGCGTCCACGTAGCTCTTCCTCTACGTCATGACAAATATATTTCACCTTGACTGCGCGCAGATGAAGATTGTCCGCTTGAGTTCAAACGCGGTCTGTCCTTGGATTCAGGCTGGAGTTTGTTTTCTCTGTCCTATAATCTCTCCAACGTCAAAGCGTCCCATAATCCGCATGCACGCGCTGAACGCGGTACTGCAGTCGGTCACTTTGCTCTAAATTGCAGCATTAAAAATAACACCTGGTTTAGTGCATCATTTCATTGACTTTTGATCTTTGTATATAGTTCTGCTGTTACTAAGCCTACATTTTTTTACGTTGCTACAAAATGAACTACTTCACACTCATGGTCATACATTCAGTTCACTACAGTTGCGTTAATGAGAAAGCACCTGAGCTGTGATGCCTATAGAAAGGATCAGATATAACCTACCTGCAAATGAGTTCGCTACCAATCAGAATTTAAATGCCTGGGGAAAATGCATAAGCCTAAACATAATGTGAGCAAATGGGAAAACGATTAAACAAAACAGCATAAACACTAAACAAAACTATTTAAATTATTACAGAACAGATAAAATGATTGTAACTATATATATATTAATAGAACAACAAACCAAAAACATTAACCATCATTATTAAAGTGCTGAGTGACTCATCAAATTCAAGCTGAAAATGGACACTGAAAAAAAAATGCTTGACTCTCATTTCCTACAATGCTTTTAATGCACTTTTAATAAAGGTTAAACAGTAATTAACCGACAAGCATAAACACTGGCAACCCCCGTGTTTAAAATTCAATGAAATATTTATAAAAATGACTTCGAATTAAGTTGTGCCAAGGCTTAATGAGAACATTGATATTTTCAGTAACCTCTGATTCTTAATCACATTAGACAATTACGCTTTCCTAATTTTCTGAGGGATTGTGCAGAATTCACTTGACCATGTGGTTTCAGTCATCTAGATTGATGGTCTTTATGTTGGCGGATTTTACAGTCTGAGCTAATTGCCTTCCCTCCCCCTCAGTACCTCAAAACTAGTTTCATCACTCTTAGCAGCCAACAACCAGAAAAATAAAGCATTGCCATTAATCATCACTGGGCTGCTATCATGGTCGTTTCAAAAGTAAAACAGGCATGATTAAAATACAGCATTAAGAGAATGCCAAATGCATGATTTTCAGGATCAAAGCGTTATGTGTGACCTTTTTATGTGTGAAAAACTATACTATCAATTCTGACTCTTCAACATAGAGATATTAACATTAGCAATAGTCTGCAGCATTCATGCTACAGTATGAGCACAAAAAGGGCTGTATAATAGCAGACTAGTACAAGCCGGCATATGAGCCACAGGTTCATGTGGTTCTGTTATACATGTCATTATAACAAAACATCTACATTTGTCCCTCTCTGTTCTTGATCAGTGCTATAATCAAATCTCTAGATTGGAGGACCGTCAGAGCAAAAAGCGTCTTGTAACCAAGCATAAGTAAGGTCATGCAATTATAAGTGAAAATGCCATTTTGGTGCTCTCTGACTTCAGCTCTTGAAACAGACTTCCTTAGCAGGGATCTTATTAAAGTTAGCTGTCATTTAAAAAAAGAAATATAATTTGATACTTCCATGCTCACAATTTCATTCTTCATGAAACAAATGTTGACAAGAATGTAATGCTTCTTAACTCATTTCATTGACATTTAAATTTCTATTAAAGTCTGGCCTTTTATTGACCCCAGTATTTGAAAAAACATGGGGATTCTGCATCTGTTATAAAATATTTAATGGTTATGGAACCATCTTTTGGTCGCCCAGTGGCAATTGTGTTCTGGGCTGAACTGATGAAAACCTTCACTAGCATTTAAGGTTGATTGGGAACAGGTTAAACTAGAACTACGAGTTATGACATGGTCCAGTTAAGCAGCATTATACACAAGTAAGGTGTAATCTACAATCTAGGTCTATTAGGCCTATTTTGCGGAAATTTGAGTGTTTATATGGCATTTCAAAAAGAACAAATATTTAGCTCAACTAGATTAGAGATAGATTATGTAAATAAGTAAAAGTCATTAAATAGCTTTTGTTAAAAAGGTTTGCATCCACTCATTGAAAAAAAAGCAGCAGACAAGTGTCTGAATCAACAATTTTAATTATCAAATCATAATAAAATAAAGCAAAACATATGAAAATATTCACTACCTTTAAATATCAACCCCATTTCTTGAAAGTGCCTTTAAATCAAAACAAATTAAATCTTAAAAACCTTGAGCATAATAAACGCTAAAAATGTCATGCAGAGACTATATATGTTTTCCCACAATCTGATTCATAGCAGTTCCATTCATTTTTTCCCAACATGTAGTATTTCCTTTTTACATCTTTCAATATCAAACCTTTTCATTTTTGAGGAACTAAAAAAAAATATGGATATGTCTTGTGCAATACATTTCAAAATGAAGTGTCAAAAGGGACTTTACTGTGTAGTTCACATGCATATTTTGTTATGTCACTATCACACTTAATTGTGAATCACTGTTAGTTCCTGTATAAGATTTTTCGTATTCAGAGGGAAGCTTCTAAACAAAAAACTATCCCGGGATCAAACCTAGATGATGCTCGCCAGAAATAAGGATTTCCAGTCCATTGCTATACTTTCTGTCCCCTTCATAATGACTTGAAACTCACAGGTACAAAAAAAAGGAAAAGAAAGGCATAATGTGCTCTCAAGACAACCACCCAAAAAGTCTTTCTAAAGGAAAAGAAAGCACTGAGGCATTTGGACAGGTTGAGTCAGCCGTTGGCCAGCATTAATGGCAGTCTGCAGGACAGGGGGAAGGCGTAGTGGTTAAGCTGCTGTCGCTGGGGCTGGGGTCCGTATTTGTATTGACCATATCATAGATGTAGCCATAGAGGCTGATGTTAGGCCTCTGGAGATGCTTAGACACCACATTAGAATACTGCTTTAAGTAGAAATACAGAGTGCCTGAGAGACAGAGAGAGTAAAAGAGAAAGAGGGGAAAGAAAAAAAAAAGATTTGAGGGATGGCGAGCATCATGGCGTCAGCCGAGTCTAGAGACATTCATAAATCACAGAGCGCACGAGTTTACTGCCGTCTCCACTTTAGTACAATAGATGGCTGACAGTGTTTTCTCAAAAAGGTTTCAATAAATGTCACAAAGGAAAAATGGGACAGAAACAGTGGGGTCAGCTGAGGCAGAACTTAATGATACCAAAGAGCACTAATGCTATCATTTAATTATGTTAAATAAATGGTACAACATTGCGGTCAGTTCAAAATTAATAAATGTAATGTACAGATTGTAATATTTATTTGATTTGTCAGGGTATTTAATTTTATTTTAATGTCTTTTTACACACACAAAACCGTTCAAAAGAAATTAATATTTATTCTGTAATTTGATATAATATGTCACTAAAGACTTTTACATTTTAACAAACACTCTATTTTTTATAAACAACCAAAATTCAATCCAAAAAACAAGGTATCATAAAATACTAAGCAGCAAATCAGCTCATTAGAATGATTTCTGAAGTATCACGTGACACTGAAGACTGGAGTAATGGCTGCTAAAATTAAATTTCACCATCATGAGAATAAATTATATTTTCAAATGTATTTAAAACTTATATTAAGTAGTACAATTTTTTTATTGTATTTTTAACAAAAAATTGCAGCATTGGTGAGGCTATATATAAGATATAAATAGCCTCACAATATATAAAATAACTCAAAGTTCAACTTTGTCAGAGGAATATCATCTATCTGATAATGTCAGATAACTCTGATAGAAAGGTACGTGATGAATTATTATTATTTATTTATTACTAGCTTTTAGCTGTTAAATTTAAATACACAATTAGATAATACCAATTTAGGGCAATCATTTACCAAGCAATGTTTTATTATGTTCAGTCTATTGAGCAAAAATTAGCAATTAAAGAAAATCACTTAAGTAAAAAATGGTCAGGTCAAAGTGTCCAGAAAGTTTTAATTTTTTGGTATATATTATACCAAATACTTATTTTGCTCTACTTACTTACATACTGTAAATGAACTAGTCTCCTTCACCCATATAAATATATATAATATCTCAACAGTTTCCATTTTTAAAAATGTGTGCCAGAAATCTGAAACAGATCTGTCCAAAAATGAAGACCCCTTACCGACAGTGACACACTTGTCTTTGAGAAACTTGTACAAGGCATTCACGTCCCTCATGAGTTCCTCATCTCCAAAAGTGAAGTAGGCTACATCTCTCCCGGCCTCAGAAGCTGCCATCAATTGCAGCAGAGCTAGAAGGACAAATGGACACAGCTGACAGTGAGCAAAAGTTTGAATTGGCCTGCAGCCATAAAGACCATTTACAAAGGCTTACATATTTCACATTCATTTCTCTTTAAAGCATGCATTCCTAAACAGAAATGACATACACTCATTTATGCACAGATTCCTGTCATTAATGCATGGGAATATAGAATTTGAAAAAAAAAAATGCAATGTAGATTACCCCTCCCATCCCCCATTAGCAAAATGAAGGGCCAATCAGCCGCTGCATGTTCTATGTATGACTGATATTCCCTGAGGTTCCTGAGTAAATACTGATAGCTACCCAACCCAAATGACTGAACATGGTGTAATACATCACTAACGGCATAGTGTGGATTCTTTTGTTTTGCTCCATGTTCCTAGCTGTAGAAAAAATAACTGATACATCAATTTTTTTTAAGGTAAATAATCCATGTCTAACAACCTCTATTAAGAGACTCAATCATAGTCGCCCAGCTTCAAATTGCGTCTAAAGATTTTAAATATTTAAAGAGGTTGAATGTAGCCCACTGATGAATGAATGTTGTTCAAATGAGAGCAGCCAATTACAATGGGTAATCTGTAGTCAAACCAGAACTAAACTAAACGGATTGGCCCAAAATACTCAGCCTCAAGATGAATTTAGTGTGTGGCAAGTCATTGGGACATACAGACGGCACATGGTTCAAAAATGATGAACTATTAAAGATGGAATCATCTCATGAAACGGTTTCCAGCCTTACAACAGAAAACGATCAGCTAGCAAAAGCTTGCCATGAATTTATGGATGAGGCTGGAAAATCAGTTGCACTTTTAATGGAAAACATAAATGTGTGTCAGCTGATCAATAACAGGAAAGTGGAAAAACATGTCTTGGGCCAAAAAAAAAACTAAGGGAGAGAGTTTCTCTGTATTGTCTGATTGCTAAAACACAACGGAATCAGAAATGATAAAAAAAAAAAAATCTAGAGATAAATATGTTCAACTATTTATGTTTATTTCTCATTCTTCAAATTATAACTCTGTGATGATTAAATTCATTTGTAGCATAAAAATGCTGATTTAAGGTTGTGTTTTATTAGATAGTATAGCAATATAGACTTTAAATCACAGTCATTATTGAGTTATCAGCCATAAAATGATAACTAACAGAATCTCAATAATGGTCGCTGTAATGCTGGTGACTGACAGAAATGCCCTATAAGAGTATCTTTTAAGGGGTCATACAAAGCCAATTTTCCACAAGCTAATATGATTCTTTAAGGTCTTAATGGAAAGTTTGTAATATAGATTGCTTTACAATTTCTCAAAGATAGTGTAAAAAACACTAATTTTACCCCGTCAAAAACAGCTCTTTAGAAATCACTCTGTGTGCTTCCCCTTTAAATCTTCACGAGCTCCGCTGACTCCGCCCCTCTTTTCCGAGGTGCTCTCAGAGGATCTTTTTTTAGTCGTATTTATAGTGAAACTTGATAATGAGCACATTATTAGGAAAGGCGATATGCAAAGATTCATTAAAAGACATACTTACTGCTTCTGTAGGTGAGACTGGATCATGAATTATTTGCGCGAACATAAACGCATTTCAGTTGATCAAGGGGACGTTTCCCTTCATAACCAAACATAACATTAATCCTCCGTGTCTTCAGTCACTCAGATGTCGGGGGTAAATGACTACTGCTATGTTCATTAATACATTCAACAAC
>JAUMHR010000063.1:12274171-12286810 GCA_032361145.1 Enteromius fasciolatus | reverse complement strand
ACATTTCATCATTAACTAATCTCTTATAAATGACTTATAACCATCCGCTATTCTAAAGTGTTACCTTATTTTTTTTTGCAATGAAAATGTTCAATTAATATAATGAACAGAATCAAAAAATTTACTGACATAAAAAAAAATTTAAATAAAAAAAAAAATGCTTTTAATCACATTTGTGGCACTAATGTTGAAAGAACAAAAAAGACTGCTAAATTCTGTTGTCCTCAGTGCTGTCTCCTATTATGCATTTTTATATTTCAGAGACTGGGAGTGTGAGTAGCAGTGCTAATATTGGCCCAGGACAGCTTTGAAAAGGTAAACAGGGGAAGTGTAGGACCCCTTTGAGGCTGTGTTTTGCAGACTGTCAAGCCGGACTCACTGGGCCACAGCCTCCTCAGTGAGATGGAGAAAAAAAGGGGAAGGAGGTTGGCAGGCTGCCAGATGATCTCGCTGATCAGGTCACTCAACTCCAGCTCCGACCGCCCCGCCTCTCCTCAGCACTACTGACAACCTGTCAGACCGTCCCACCCTTCCGGAAATATCCGTCAATCCGGCCGGCAGGACCCCGGGCTCCTGGGACCTCCCAGGGCTGTTCATGTGTGCCCATCAGCTGTCAGGGTGTGCCCTGCCCCAACTGGGGAGAGATGGGAAAAGGAGAGCAGGGCAGAAGACCCCGGCAGACAGACTCTGCAATGACCTCGAGAGGTGCAGGGAGGAATGTGATCAGGGCCCACAGATCTGCCGAACCTCAGTCAGTTGGGTCAACACCGAGACGTTTAAGTTTTTTTTTTTCCATACTGGGTTACAGACTTGTCTGAAATCTTTGACATGTTACGTCCAATATGAATATGATAAAAAAAGGTGACATTTGTGCTACATCAAAACAAAAAGCAAATCTAGACACATCAACAAAAAGACTCTCCTTCCTACAGTATATTCTCAAATACTGTATGCAAATAAATCTACTCTTTAGGCCTGTTCACACCAAAGAGGATAATATATAACCAGTGTTAAAAATTGCTCAGTAAAAAAAAAGGAATAGCAGAGCAACAACTTACAATATTGTTGGATTTACTTCTAGATAATTCTGATGAAATCCCATGAGAATTGATTCTGCTATAAAGAGCTTAAGCATTTAAAGAGACAGATGACAAAACTGCATATTTACAACAAACAGAATGGTGTACAAAGTCATAATGCCATTATCATACCCCAAAATCAAGTACAAGTTAAAGCCTCCTCTTGTGCAAAATAATGAAATGTTCTTTGTCTTCAAAAAGAAAGAAAGAAAGAAATAAAATAAAATGTTGCCAAACTAAGCCATTTTATAGAAAGTCCCACTGATAGTTTTGGGGAAATATAATTTATTTTTAAGATAAATTGCCTGAAATACTCACAGCTGGAACAGAATCAGCATCACAGTCATACAAAAAAAGTATAATTAATTAAAAACTATGCAGAAATGTCCTTCTTAAAGAGAGCAAAAGGATGACAGAAAATGACTTTTGTTTCAAAGTAATCTCCCCCCTGACAGACGTCACAGCCAAAACTATTCATGCATGAATTCATTCTCACCTGAAGCATCCCGTAGCCCTCATCCTCTATGGTGCCCTTACAGGTGATATGAAGACGGGTGAGCTGTTTCTTTGAACTAAAGGTCATAAACAATTTTATCAAAACAACAATGGCAAAACTGCATCATGAATACTGGCAGGCTAGAAATGCTACAGTGAACTAGGAGTGGAAGGTTACAATCGTGACTTAAGTAATTTGAAACACAACCATCTCAGCGGTAAGAGTTTTCTAATAAGCAAAACAGAGAGGCGGTTTGGCCTCGCCTGCACTGCCAGAGGAAGCAATTGGCCAAAGTGACTACAGAGTGCCAAAGTTCATTTATCAAGCACAAAGTGTTGTGAAGGAGTGATCTCAGTGAACTACTTCAAATGTCAGAGAGCCCTCTAGCTGTAGCACATTCAGAAACAAATCTAAGATTTATATAATAGTATATACTCTTTTTTTTAAAACTCAACATCAGCCAACAACACTGTATAAACCACCATAAATAATGTACCTTTCCCATTTTGGAAAATTGCTCAAACTCTGTCTTGTGAATGTGACCAGGCCAGTGGGCGCTGAAAATGAAAAAAACAAACAAAAACAAATCAGGAATATAATAAACATCATTTACACCACTTAAAGAAAGTCTGAGCGTTAAGTGGATATTTGTACGATTCGGCAGGTCCAGACTCACTTGACTCAGTGACTCTTCTGAAATAGCACAGCAGAGTTTTGAGTTTCTCAATCTTGCGTGAGGAAGAACCTTCAAACAGTCTACAGAATGATAAAGATACAGAAAAACGTTGATTAGTTTCATACATTAGTAAAATCAATTTACACAATCGACATGTCCACTTTCAGAGGGTGTATTATCAGCGCAGTCATAAACGACCATTAGAGGGAGGCGTTTAGTTCTCAAAGCCAATGTGACGTATATAAAAGCTTCACCACCAACTTTTGCAGGTTTGTGCATCATTCTTGGGAACACGTGAGGAAAAAGAGTCCTTCCGTGTGATCGGACTTTGCCGCTTCATCTCACAAAGTCCTGTTTGCTCAGCACGCCTGCCTGTGATGGCCTCTCTGTCAGGACAACAATGATACGGACTCACGCCTGCAGGCGCAGCGCTGCACTCGTGTCCCATTTCACAAAAGACAGCGCAGAGAGGAACACTTCTTCATTCCTCTAAAGACCATTAAAGAACTGCAGGCTTGCTTTTAAAAGTCCCAAATAGCAAAGCCTTACAGTGATCAGCCGTGATATCCCCCCACCCTAGCAAATGGCTTTCTCCATTTAGAATGCTGCAGTCTTCAAGCTAACCATCTACCACTTGCATTCATCCTTTCTCTTAGTGATGGAAATGGAATAAGCAGGAAAAAAAGGGTGGAACAAATAAAATGACAAAACGAGTAAAAACTGATGCACTAAAAGCCCTTTGGGAAGGAAGAAAGAGTCTTTGAAGCTTCCTATATATAGTCTCCTTGAGGGTGGAGCTGATTTTATGTAATGTAACCCAGAAGGTAACCTGTTATTGACAGAATATAGCTGCTTTTCAAGTTAGAAACTGACTGTTGACCTTTAATATGAGAAATATGTGAGAAAATATGATTTGATTCAACAAGACAAGCACCTATTAAAGGATTTCATAAAGCTGATTTTAATAACATGACAAGCTGGAAATTGCTATGGTGAAATGGATTTTTTTTTTTTATTACATTTAAATGTTAAACTTTTTTTTTCTACACTACATGCCAGGCAAAATTAGTTTTGTGTCCAGGTCTTAAAAAAATACATTTTGCAGAATTGCCAATATAAAACTCATGTTAATTATTTAGCCATTAGCCATTAATGTTTAAATGTAGTGTTTTTCACTAAATGGTAGCTATGGGGTAAAGGGAGCAAGACGTTTTAGAGCAAGCCATCCCAGTGGCTCAAACTATATTACAGTATAGCAAGTCTTGCAATCAAATGCATGAAAATACTTGTATTCGTCATCTCTTCCTATCAGAATGCTGGCTACAGATGCGAAAGCGCATAAAATCAAACCTGATACAATTTTTTTTTTTTATGACAGACGAACGTTTCGGAGATGATTGACACAACGAGAGGTGGGAAATCCGGAATTGAAACTGATTTCTTCTTGCCAAAAGGACAGTAGGACACAGGTTTACCCCATTCACTCATAAATGTAACTCAATGAATGCAGTCGATCTACAACACAATGTAAGTCTCAAATAACCAAAGGTGACAAACAGAAGCCAATTTGGCGGCTCGTAACCAATTGGAAACAATGACAGTTGTTCGGATCTGACTGGTGGATCTGTATTCATAGTTTTTGCAGGTGTACCTCTGGAAAGCTTGCTTTGATGTGCACATTTTGAAACTAAAGTAAATATATCTTCAGCAAGCCTATATGTCATTTCCCAGAGGGCAGACTTTGACAGCTCTGCCAAACAAGCAATCTCTAAATTGCCTGGTGCTTGATAGCAGCAGTGCTCAAGCCAATGAGTAAACTGATGGACAGTCACTCAATTAAAGTGGGCTGCACCGTAACGATCCACACGTCTGGATCCTCTGCGGTCTTGCTGAAACTTGTTTTCTGCTGCGTGGCTGAAGTCACTGCCCACGATGTTCTAAACAGTATTACTTAAAAAAAACTTTACAGAATATATATATATATATATATATATTCACCTGAACAACCAATTAAGATTTAATGCTGATCTTGCTCAGACCTTCATTATCTAGAGATCTTTACCTATGTCCAGCAGGGAAGAAAAAGGCAGAAACAAGACAATGGCTGCAAATGAAGCCAAATGTATTAAACTTAGCTCCTCTGTATGTCTTGGAGTTTGTGTAAGTGCTTGAAGTGCCTGGGGAATCGATAGCCATCTCAGTTTGACAGAGTAAACTAAAGGCTGCTGTGATGCTTTCTGAAAGTGTGCGGCACGATGAACCGCAGGCAGTTTTCCTAAAGAGCTTTTAAAAGATGATTGCAGTTACTCTGACTTGCATGAAAACAACTTCATTAAAAGCCCAGATAATCTATGACTGGCATTTTTACAGGATAAGTGCTGTAACTAAAGCCATATTAAAAGATGAAGTGTCTAATTTCTGCATCGCTACCATCATCAAATTAAAATAATGCCCGTTTTCAAACTGGGTTCCTGATGACTTTCCTAAACATTCTTTTCAATTAGTTAAACCAGATTAGTCAAACTCAGGTAATTATTTGTCAAACACAGCGTGTCACTGTATTAATAGTCTTCTTTGAATACCATTTTTTTAAAATAAAGAAATACATAAACATTGTAAAAGGGAAAGATTATTCATATATGTATAAATAAATCAAGACAATACAGTGCCCTCCACTAATATTGAAATTAACTTATCACGTGCTAAAAAAAATATTGCAGTTAATCCATTCACAAAGTTGGGCAGAGAGCTGGGTCTATACTACGCAAGCTATGATGACTTTCCCCTTGATGTTTTAGCGCGGATGTATACCTAGCCGAACTGCACTGTAGCCCTATTCAGACGAGACTAGTTTTCTAAACTACTGTACGTGTGAGCTTCGATTCTTATCACCTGTCGTCCGTGATCTTTATGTATCATTTCGGACAGGACTAACACCTTCATGTTTATTACAGAGGTGAGAGGGTCTGTTTTGTACATCTGGGTGTCACAGAGATCACGTGCTCTGTATGCGTGCATTGCTATAATCATTCAGATTGATTACAATTAGTATAATCACAAATACCATGGTGAAGCTAAATGGCTAGAATAGCAAAACCATTTTAATGTGTGTTTACTTTAGTTCAACTATTATGATTTTTATTTGTAGTAAACACGTTTAATTTTGATAAATAAAACATACGTTACCGAGTGCAGAAATGAATGAGTAATCTTACCTGATAGGCCAGTCTTAATAGTTTACGTGATCAGGCTCTACATTTGTAGTTATTTATTTATTTTCAAAGAAATCAAAATATATTAAACGTGCGTATGGTAAGAGCATCTACGGCATAACGCGTTGGCCAAAACACACAAGGAAACACGTTGTGATTCGCATTCAGACTCTAGAATTATTATTATAGGTTGTGAGAGAAAAACACAGACATGGCAGATTCAGATGGGATTAAAATCACCAAGTACATCTGTGAAACGAAACCTTCTCTTTAATCTAGATTTAAAAAATTAATAAAAAAATCCTTGGTACATATGAGAAAAGTAAAAAATAAATTTGCATTGTTGATCATTTTGATCTTTCTTTAAAAAAAACATTCAGTTGTCAGATATGACTGGAACTTCAAACTGCACTGGCTTCTATGGTCCAATGAAACAACAACAACAACAAAAACAAAAAAGCTTTTTGGCAGCAAATCCACCAGATAGGTTTAGTACAAACAGGGATAAAAAGTACCCCATTCTCATGTTTAAATATACTTTTACATCTTTCATATTGTGGTCCTAATAATCTTATAGTGGCCAGTGGTTGGATCGACCATTAGGACAATAATCCAAAACAAACATCAAAATCAAGACAAAATGTGTCACAGAACACAAAATGAGCTTTTACCATTGCTGTCCCAGTACTCTGACCTGAAGTGTATAGAAAACCAGTGGGGTCAGCTAAAGAGAAGCATATGTACATACATATATGTATATTGTATATGTATCATTTTGTATAATATGCATGTATATTTACAAATCATTTAACCTGCAACAGCATTTACAAATATCTCTCAGTGACAGGGAGCCATATAAAATGGCCCTTTCTAAATATCTGGTCATATGACAAAAACTGTGTGCAGTTAACTAGAATAAAATGCATCTTACTGCTCTGTGAGTGAAATGTACCCTCAGATATACTGTTGTTGAATACCAACAACATCTTCATGTATTGAGATGAGCTCTGGCTGCAGGGGGATCCTGCACATCAGAGGAAGACATCTGAGTAGGCACGATGACAGATAAGAGATGGATGGCCCCGCACTTCACATCAGTCTCCCTAGCATCTCATTCATTTGTTTTAATCAGCCCGTAAAGGCTTGATTTAAGTATTGTACCACATGAGCGACTCTGTTGCACAGCTGCAATTTTTAGAGAGACGAGAAACTCCTACAAATTGCTGTCTACACACTGTATAACAGCAAAGACGATATCTATCAAACCAAACATCAGCGAGTTAGGAGTTTCAGAGTCAACCAAGACCTTTTTTGTAACAGCCATATTATGTACTGTAAGTCATAAAACTCTAAAAATTGTAAATTGGGCAACATATTTCTAGCCCGAAGCATTGTCGCCCTCTTAATATTGATTCAATATTAAAACATTTAATGATGGAAAAGTCAGAACAGTGCAAACGGTCATTGTAAATGAAAATCACATTGCTGATTTGTGAATGTGGAGGAGTGTAATTTTGATAAAGAGGAACCTTCACTAAATTTGATACTTGAGGCCTCCACATTTCACATTAACAGGCCAAAATCCATTGTAAATGTAATAGAAACAGACTACTAGATAATGGGAAGCTAAATTAAATCATGTCGTGACTTACCTAACAGCCTACACATAAACCCTAATTTGGATGGAAATCTAAAACCTCAGACAATCAATAAGTAGAACGGCAAAATATGTAACGGGTCTCTAGAGTGACGCCACTGAAGAGGAGGCAGTACCTGTAAAAATTGATCTCGGGGTAGTTGGCATACTCGGACTTGCGCGAGCTACGTCTGGGAAATGTACAGAAGAAGGCATTGGCAAGAAGGCAGGCAATTTGTTCCTGCGACATGGTCAAGGACTGATTCATCTTCGTCTTAAGCAGCGGGATTGGCTGTGGAAGAGGAGAGAGAGGGAAAGATAATTAGTTTAGCAATTGACCAAACAGGGAGACAGAATTACATTAAGCAAATGGCCAGCAGTAATTAAGGTGCCCTGCTGTATCCCACCATCAGCCAGCTGCATTTACACCGAACGTCATCCATCTCTACTGATCAGACTCTTGAAGACTCTTAAGGACAGTAAGGATGACTAATCAATGCAAACATTAATTAAATGTACATAAATATTGCGTCAGAGCAAGAGAACATTTTCTTAAAGGCAAGCATCAGTGTAAGAAAATATACAAACAGTGATTCAATAGCCAAGTATAAACTAGCTTACTGAATAGTTTACAGCGTTGTCTTGTCTATATTTATTAATTTTAAAGCTATTTTTGCAATGTCAAAATAAAAATGCTTTATTCTAGCGTAATATGCAACATTTCACTCTATCAAACAGTGTTTTGAAATAATACGTCAGAACCATACAAATAAAGAATGTAAAATACATAAATAAAAACACACAATAGCTAAAGCATAAGCTGGTTAAAAAAGTTGGTTTAAGCAGTCCCCGCTAAAAACCAGCTGCCAAGCCAGTTATGACCAGGCTTATTCAGCAGGGAAATAATAATAATAACAAGAACGTTTGTGAAAACTTGAATTGAATTTAGATGCATTTAAGAACATATCCCTCACCACTATTGCTCTGATGTCTGAAACTAGGCTGATGGACGTCTATCTTTGGCTCCCATTAGTTATAATGAGGCAGTTGTGCTCATGTGGAAGTGTCCTTCACTAGCCACTGGTTTTACACCGCAGCACGCTGGGCCCACTGACCTTTACCAGCCAGACATGATTATCACTACTGATCTATTTTTGCCCCAAAACCTGAGGGTCTCTCCAAACCAATGAGAAGGACTGCATATGATTTTGTGTAGTCTTACCTGGGTACAAATCTTGGGTGTATTCAAAACCAGTTTCATCATCTTTGGCAATATGGCATTAAAGAGATGCTGTACTTCCTCATTTTCCATACCCTGCAAGGGAAAGATAAAGGGTCTATAATATCATTTAAAAGAAGTATCTTATGCTCACTTTTATTTAATTAAAGTCACACCTCTGTTTATAGAATAAATCAAACTTTTGACTATTACCAATTAAAGATTGACAACATTACCATGTTATGTCCTTAAACTAATAAGAAAGAAAAACTGTCTGGTACAAAATAACGAAGAATAAATAATGAAGCCTTTTCAGTTTCTCTGCTACTGAGGTTTTTTTCCTAAAACACTGCTTAACTGAAAACAACTGTCAGAAAAGGGAACGCTATTGTTGAATAAGACACTTGAACCCAGCTGTCGACTTGTCATAGAGAGTATTATTCATGTGTCAGGAAAAAAAAACATCATGCTGTCAGGATGACATCAATAGGTGAACAAAAAATATTTGCATCCTGGGCTGCTGGCTTTTGGCAACAAAAACAGGTTGCTTTCAGCTTTTGCAAACAAAACGCATATAAGCACACTGGATAGACACATTGAACACAATATTAACCATATTAGTGGAGTTCCTATGTGCAATCCCAACAATCATTTTATCCATCTATTGCCTGGAGCATCCAAAAAGCTTGATTCAGGGAGTTAATAAATAAAACCCCTGGGTTTGTCAGTGTAAAAAAAAAAAAAAACTAATATCCGAAAAGGCAGTACCAAAACTTGATCTATCGCTCAGAGGTTACAAAAACGTAATTTTGTGATATTAGCGGAGCTCCCACTGGTAAATGACATCACTGAGTTAGAAATAAAGACAAAGCCCTTGGTGCACTTTTCATTTCGGTTAAAATACGGCTAAGCAACGTCACCGTAGATCTCTGATCAGGCAAACAGCACTGCTTTGTGATATTCAATCTGAAGCGGAGGGTGTCATAAGCGCACGCTGGCTCAGCAACCTTGTATGATTTCGGGAAAAATAAATACGCTACTGTTTTATCATCACACAGATTTACAACGCACTTATTTACAAATATATTGGCTGAGATTGGCAGCGCGCTCAGTCATGGGCCCATTTCATCAAGGTTACTGGGCGTGCTCAGCTGATTAAATGGGATTCCTGGAACAGATGCAAATGGGTTGAGGAAGGAGAGGCGGTGCGGGGCTTTTCTGGACGGGAAGCCTCGCCTGACAATTTAACCAAGGAGCATTTATACACCCGCAAAGGAGGCCTGACTAAATGCTGTCATAAGTAATGACCTGCTTGACATCGTAAAGTGCTCCTCTGGGTCTAATGAGTGAGGAGAGCTGACAGGCCGGATGGGCCTGAGCTGAGGTTGCAGGAGTTAGCTCTCACTAAATCAAACGGCCTCCTTCATTCCCCCTTATATTGCCCAACCAGAACCTGTTAGATAACATACTACAATCTCTTTCCAGACCGACCAATAAAAATTCAAAGGTATACAAGGTCATTATTTTCTTATTTTTTGATCTGTGGATGTATAAACTGAAAATAAATAGCTGAATTGGGATTAATGTGCGAAGCATCCCTTTAAGATCTAAACCGTTTTAGAAATCGAATGCAATCTCTGTGTCAAAAATAAAATAAAAGGGCAATTAAAATGCTAAACCAACCTGTTTTCTTACTCACAAAACCAACCAGTTCCATTCATTGCATGATTTACATAATTATCATTTTCCTGCGGGTCACTATGTTAAGACAAACACTGTGTATTGGCTGCAGGGAATCCCACTCTTCTGAGACACTGAAATAAGATGGTTGTGTAGGCGAAGGCGTTTGTGGAGAACTAGAGGCTTGAAGTGGAGTTCTGTGCACTGAGCCAGCAGTGTGAATTTATCAGAGCCCACTGCTCTGACACTTTCATTTCAGGGTAGGGCTGAGGCTCAACTACAATTTATGACAAGACAGGTCCTAATTTGTATTTTGCTTCTTTCCATAGCCATTACACCTCTGTTGTCAATCAAAATCCCAGCAGCTGCTCGGCTTTGTGACAATTATTGGAGTCCTGTGGTAACAAACACAATTTTAAGACAGCAGAGTGCGAATCTATTTGCACACCTTATAGGGCCGATATGGAATTACAGCACGGGTAAATACAAAATAACACAGAACGCATGTAATCTATTCAGATGAAAACTATATTGAGAATTATTTTGCTATTCTTTAAGCTTTAATCAAACTCTTTTTAGCTGATGAATGATAAAAAAAACTGAGAGCCAATCAGAATCCATTCTGCTTTACAAGCTCCAGCATTTAAAGCTGCAGATCACAAAACTGCAGTACGCACTTATTGTGAATTATTGCGTTGACAAAAAATATAGCCATCATTGAAGTCCTCTTTAGTTAACAATGTCTTGTTGCTAATGAGCCATAAGCCTGATGCTTCATTTCATTCACACAGAACTGAAGCGGATAGTGGGAGCTGGCATATTTTCACTATGCACTGTATGTAGCATTGAATAAACATGGCTTTATTTTCTAATGTGGTCTTGTTGCGCTATAATCTGCATTAAAAATGTTTGATCGACAGTCATAGCGCAAGCACATTTGACATGCACAGTTTGGAAATCTCTTACAGATATTAACTGACCGCTGACCGTTCAGTGATATTTCATTTAATCTCTTAAATTGAAAATCAATCGCCAACTCTTAAGGCTGACATACCAGTGCCCTCTGTTGATGATACAGTGAAATAAGACAGCTAGCTTAAAAGTATTTAAACATGCACACAATAAAATTATCAACAAAAGTTTAAATGTTCAATAACATTCCAGACAAATTAGAAAAAGTGTAATGGAAGGGATTGATAAAAAGCAATTACAAAAGGAATGCGTTTTCAAGCACTCCAATACTTAACCACAGCTGAAAGAGTGAGAACAACACTGCATCAATTAATATCAACATGAAAACATACAGTTTGCAAAATTGTGTAATTAAACACATCAGCACTCGCCATCTAATCAGTGAGGACTGGCCTTAGGGTTGATGTACGATCACCCAAAAAGACTACAGTAATAAAATGATTACGGCAAAAACAGATAGATGGAAAAACACAGGGGAACATGAAGATGCATCGTGCCAAAGCCAAAGAGCAGAGGCACAGCTCAAGCTCTTAAGTGGACAGTTTAAGGAGCTGGTCCACTCAAGCATGCTTCATTAGAACGCGGTGCACTTTGCTAATGGCTTTGATTGGCTCCCTTATAGATTTAATGGCTGTGGTTAATTAAATTTGATACAGCCATAAAAAGTCACAGACAGCTATTGATTTACACAGGTCTGAGATTATTCTATCAAATCATCTTAAGCATGGAGGGGACATTCTGATGTCTTGGCTGAAGCCATAAGTATAAGAATAGCACTGTAATACAGAAATGGCTTTTGACTATTAATCTAAGATATAGCATAGTTCAAAGTCTGCCATTTACTGCACGCTAGAGAAAGACTGATTTTCTTGTAACACAATGACAACGTGCTCTCTGGAAAGGGAGAATTAGTACCACTGCCAAAACAGTGATTGTACAAGAATAAAAAGTATTGTCACTTTGGATAAGAAATTGTTTGCTAAATGAAAAAGATCCACATAGTCCTATAAACCCTCCAAAGTGATATAGCATAATGAAACCAATGCCTGGTGAGTTTATTCTCCACCTACTACAGCTGCAACCAGTAATCAAATTGGGCCAGTAATCAACCGTACAACAAATTAATGTGCCTTGATGATAGAATATTTGAGTGCATTATCTATGGTCAATCGTGTAGCGATGTATGAAGATAAAGCTCACACAGAAGTCACTTTCAAACAGTTTTCTGTTAGTCAACACAATCTGCATGACCAGCTGAAACCACTGTGAAATCTGTGCGGGCAAATCTTCTGCCCTCCTGAGAAATTCCTATTAAAATGTCTAGAATTTGCCTGCAAAAAAATTACATAATAACTATAAATGTGAGCACACCTTTAATCTTAGGTATCAAAAAGTTTTCACAGATTGATTGGTGTTCTGAAAGTCCAATCAGTGATGCGATCCTTATTTTGTATAGAATTTGATTTTATTCATTATATTTAAATTTTAAAGTAACATTTCAGTATATTAATTAGTTGTTTAATACAGTAGCATGCCTATTGAAAATAACTGCGACATGCACTTTAGAATCTTCTGCATCCATAGAGTTCAAGAAAAGTTAGCTTAGTTAAGATCGAAAAGAACGAGTACTGTGGCACAAAACAGTAAACAAGCCCTCATTTAAGTCAAG
>JAUMHR010000063.1:12257279-12268036 GCA_032361145.1 Enteromius fasciolatus | reverse complement strand
TGACCGCATCACCACCTCGGGTGTGCATTATTTTTCTAATAATTCAACGGCCCGTCGTCAATTATTCCTTACATAAACGAGTATTGTAAGCTGTTTCCACTTTTATAAAGGAAAAAAAATAAAGTGATCCTGCCAGCGGAGCACGCAGTTGTGCATTAGTAAATCAACATCTTCAGAACAAAATTAACAAAAAGCAACATCAAATTCATCTTTTTCCCCATATATAACATTTTAGACACTATAAAATAAATATGATTTATGCGCTAGTGAACTAATCTACAGAGAAATGGATTGATTGCATGTCAATGCAAGTAACTAATGTGGGACAAGCATACATCCACAAGACTCTGAATGCTACTTTAATGTTAGACTCAATATGATCATATCTCAGTCATTTTCATATTGGAAAGATGACGTGGAGCTGCTTCAGAACAGAGAGAATTAAACAGAGGCAAGCAATAGCTAGTCCCTTAATTTGTTCATAGTTGTCTATGCTTTTTCAGATACAGTAGTTAGTTTGAAGTAAAAATTTACAGTGGAAATTAAGTCCCACATTAATTTTTTTTTTTCACACACATTTTACTTTAATTAAAATTATTCTCTGAAATCTTGGTGATCGTAATAGTAGCCTATTATTTTTTGTCAGAATTTATCATTATAATTATCTTAGCCTGGATTTTCCATCACTATAGTCCCTAAACAATAAATTTATGATTATGTATTTTTTTCCAAACAAATAAAATGTTTGTCTTATAACGTATAGTTTGGGTTTTGTGTGCCCTGTAAAGAGCATTAATGCATTAATTAAGTGTCTGCAGCATCAATGTGCCCAGCGCCCACAATTTTAATATAAAAACATTCAATGTCTGTAACACCAGTGCAATACGCAAAAAAACAACAAGGTAATGTACAAACCTGATGTGATATTTATTGTTTTTACTGGATGAAAAAGAGAAAAATAATAAATAAGATAAATTTGTGTCTTATCTTATCTATAGATTAAATGTTAAAATGGCTTGCCATACATCCGGAGCAGTGGGCAGCCAGTGCTGCGGCAGCCGGGGAGCAGTTGGCGGAATGGTGCCTTGCTCAAGCGTCTCACATAAGTCGTGGTATTGAAGATGGAGAGAGTGCTGGATATTCACTCCCTCCACCTACAATACCTGCCGGACCTGAGACTCAAACCCGTGACTGAGTTACAAGTCCAACTCCCTATCCAATAGGCCACGACTGCCCCACTGCCCAATTAATGCATAATAAACAACAAAAGAGCAGATATGTCTGATTTTAGTTACTTAAAATTGCATACTTAAAAAAGGTCTACAGTAGATGCACTGTATAAATCACATCGTTCTATAACAGCAAAACATTGCAACATAAGCATAAATCTAATCTTGTACAGCACATTATTAACAAAGAAAATAAACATCAGCAATTGGATATCAAACAAATATAGTGCAACTTCTCGCAGCATTGTAATTTATCAACCCAGTGTTGTCTACAGAGAAAGAAATAGCACTTGGTGTAGTTTATATGTTCAAGTGTTTTTGGAAGGGAAAATACATAAAAATAAAATTCTCTGTTGGTTGTGTCCCACTGCAGGTCGCTGCGTCAATATCTTGATATTTTCCATTTAATACGGCTTCACGATTTTCATAGAAATGTAGTTCTGTAAGAATAAAAGGGCAAATTTAGAAAATATACATGACTTAGTGATTCTTACAAGCACTTTGCTTATTTACTAATAATAATATCTTTAAAAGACTTACAGGGAAGGAATACAAGAGGATTCCAATAAACAGGACCACCAGTATGAGAAAAATGAGTCCAATGAAGAGCCATTTGTATCTGCGCCATATTATGAATTTCATTGTCTTGCATGGATTTGTGAACCAAAGGAAGGAAGTATCTGGACGGCTGTTTAAACATATTACAACATACATTATTACTCGCATTGTCAAATCAAACATACTAATGAATGGCCAAACATTGATATTCTCATACTTTGGAGGATCTAGTTTAGGGTTCATGTTGGGTTCATCTCTTCCTTTCCCAGCTGGCCTCTCATCTGCCTCCTTATCTTCCACCACTTCCAGTGTCATCTCTACTTTACCCTAATGCCACAAAGAAAACCTTTACCATTTGTACTGCACATATGTAGTATGCGTCATGTATTTTATTTTTATCAGTAAGCTCCACTCACAGCCAGGACTTTTTTGCCATCTTCCTCCATGGCACAAGGCCACCAGCCTCTCACTGACTTTTGGGAGAAAAGTGATGTAGGTGTGAGGTTTTTGCTTGTTTGGTTCAGCATGCTTAAAGAGCACTTTTCAGGGGTCTTAGCTGGAGGGACGAGGTGAAGCATATCCAACTCCACCGTGCCTGTTTAAGAATGGCCAAAAACATTAACACGTATGTCTTTAAAGAAGAAAAAAGAAAAGGAAAAAATTGTGGGAGTGTTGATTAAAAGAAGACAGTTCACCTAAGTAATCATCCAAGGAGAATTTGTCATTGTCCCAGATCTGAATGATCAGTTTAGGAGGGATCCTGAACTCAGTTTTGTCTAGATTCCAGAAGTGTTCCTGGAAATGAAAACGTGTGGTTTATTGTGACTATCTAATCTAATAATTGAAAACATTATATCTAATATGTATTTACACTTTTCCAAACCACTAACCTTTCTAGACACCATACACAACTGTTCAGCTGGCAAATAATCAAAGCCAAAGACAAATCTCCAGTTGAAATTTCCATCACCATCAAGAGACCTGTAATGGACATCAGTTTTTTGCTTGTCCTCCTCCATACCTGGCATCCACCTACAAATACAAATTAATGATTATGTTATTTTATGTTTTTGAAAGTAGTTTTTTATACTCACCAATGCTGCATTTAATTGATAAAAAATACAGTAATCACGGTAATACTGAGAGATTATACAATTTAAAATAATTTATTTAACATATTTTATCTGTATATTTTAATTAAGTTAAAAATTTAATTTATTCCTTTGATTGAAAAGCTGAATTTTCATTCATTACTCCATAGTCTGTAGTTTTCAGTGTCACATGATACTTTAGAAATCATTCTAATATGTTAATCTGGTGCACAAGAAACATTTTTTTTTAATTATTATGAATATTGTAAACAATTGCCGATTAATATTTCTGTGAAAACCCTGATACATTTCTTTTTAGGACTCGTTGTTTAAAATACTGACATGTCTGATATATTTAATGCCTCATTTATGAATCCAAATTTTAATTTCTTTCAAAAAGTACTTACTGACAAAAAACTGGTAGCACTATGCTAATATTATAATCAACATATTACCCTTTCACATAGATGTCACTCATGTTTTCTCCTGTAATGCTGGTTTCATCCAGAATGACTTCAGTTGTGTTCCAAACAACGACTCGCAGGAAATACCTTCAATGTGAAACGACACATTACAAAACCAATCGCACATAGGTAGTTTTACAGTAGTGAGGAAAATTAGATGCTACTTTTTGGGTTTGCGAGGAGTGATGTCACAAAGTGGTCCTGGAATACCATGGTTTTTGGGGAATATTTCAACCCACATCTGGATTTTGCCCTATGAAGATAAAATGAATGTGAGCGACACAGGCAGTACTTCTGGATAAACCAAATCAAAGTGTTGGAGTATATATTAGAAAAGCTGAGGATGTTGGGGGTGACCTGAGAGAGAGTGGGCTGGTAGGTGCTGTACAGGGTTCTAGTCTCCACATGCTCTGGGACAAGGCCTTGCCTCCTCAACACATGCAAGCAGATTCGCTCTTTAGGTGGGCCCAGATGTGAATGGATGGTTTTATTGGCCTCTACGAGAAAGTAATATCCATTTGTGCTTTCATTGCTTATTTACTATTTTCTAAAATGCTTATTTAGCAATATACAGGTATGGTGCTGCAAGTTCCACACCAAAGTAAAAAGACAACATACATCATATACATTTGTGCTGAATCAGGCAAAACTATAGCAAGGGGTTATTGAAGACATATTCAGACTACTGTTCAAAAGTTTGGGGTTGTTGTTATTTTAATGTTTTGAAAGAAGTCCCTAATCACCAAATCTGCATTTAATACAAAAAATGACCCCACACATTTAAACAGTAGTTTATATACATAAAATTGTGGTCAAGATAAGGTCTAATAGTTTGAATGAGCGTACCCAGTTCTTCTAGCCTGTATTCTCGCCCTTCGAATGACAGGAAACTTCCATCATCTGCGATCTGAGGAGCAGGAACTCCTCTCATCCTGGCCAGATTTTGTAGGATCTGAGATGGTTTGAGCTGATCCCTCCACTGGTTCACTCCAGATCTTTTCCAAACATATATATCAAATAGTACATGAATATGTCTAGCAATTATATCAAAAGTGTATGTGAAAGAGTGGCTGCTAAGATAATCACTTACACACAATAAGATTTTGGGATTCCACAATGAGAGCCGAATCGAGAAAGAAGTCGATTCTCAAGGTCTATGACTGTTTCCCCAACCTTCTCGTCTGAGCTAAGCAGATCATAATCATAGACGGAAATCTTCAAGTCCTTGTCTTGTGGAATGTAGCCATTCAGTTCAAACACTCTGTTAACATATTTTAAAATATATATATTTACAAATCCAAACAGAAATACATAATATATCTGTGCTTTAATGCAATATTGTCATATTTCATATGGCATATTTCACCTTCCAAATTCTGGATTAAGAGTATTTGGTTTGTAGTGATCTCTGTCATCAATAGTTTTCTTCCCCAGAGAAAGCTTTATGTAGGGATCACACTTCAAAAGGAAAGCATATGCACATGTTACAAAAATGTCAAACGTCATGCTTTGTCAAGCATCAGAATCTTTCACTGTTTTAAAGTGAACTGGCTATATACTCACCATGCCATTGTTGTCTTTGGGCTGCAGGTCCAGGCAGCGTATAATGTAGATTCTGACCAGACACTCTTGAGGACAGCTCTCAGGCAGCTCTCTGAACTGCCGAGGTGGGTCTGAGACATTTGGGTCATCTGATAAGGGATACACTCGAAACGACCCCTGTGAATATAGTTATACTTTGCCATCAAGTAAGCTTTATTAGTTAGACTACCACTAGATGGCAGTCTAATACAATGCATACTCTTTTTGCTGCTTTTGTCCAAATTTTCTCTGCAGCTTTTTCAAGTTGTCCAGAATCCCCTCTAGTTGGAAACTTCTTTTCAAAATGTTTTTAGTATTTATTATAACATGATACTTTGCACCAGTATGAGACCAGTTATTTCTCAAAAAAACTAAGACTAAATGCCTTACACAAGGTCACAATATAGAGCGGGTTTGTAATAACCAAAAATCTCCTCTACTTGGATAGAATTTGCAAGCTTTGTGTTAGCAGCCAAGATATTTAATGACAAGGAAACCAGCACCCATATAAAAAAGGCATTCTATAAAAAAGCAAATGAAGCTTGTGCATAGCTAGACTTGCCTTGAACTCTCCCACTACAGAAGGGTCTTCCTCCTCATCTTCGGTTTTGCCCCTATGTAACTTGAATGTACTGCAGAAGTCTGTTAACCCTCTGAAATCTGGGACCACCTCAAGCTCAGAGTTGAAGACCTAAAACAGACATGTACTTTTAACATTGTACAATTATATAACAATGGTAATACAGTACCTTATCTGCTTTGAAACATAAACGGGATGCAAACATCCACACAGGATGGTAAGATCGGGCAAGTAAACTCACTGTTAAAGTGTCATATCCTTTCTGGAGATAAGGGCCGCACTTTTCATGCTCGTTAATGGAGGCATAGAATTTGCTCCACCAATCCACCGTATCCTCTTCCTACAATAGGTTGTGGTATAATAGAAGAGAGTTTGGCTCTAAGACGCTGTAACAATCTGCCTGCGACTATTCACCACATAACAACATAATTTCCAGACTGTTCCAGACAGGAAAGGCTATTTATTTTTCTGTCTGCTGGCACTGGGAAAACCACGAACAACAATATGATAGAACAATAGAAAAGAAGATGTAGACTTATTATCGAATTTATGAAATGACTCTAGAAACGATTAGTCTTACATGTACCTCTTTAGAAGGGCTGGGCATTCTGTCCCCCATATCAATGACAACATCTCTGGGAGCTGATGCCATCATGGCCACTGAGACACATAAATTATACAGGAGATAATTAGATTGTGTATATATGGAATAATGGCTAATAAAAATTCATCTTTGCCATCGCCATCTCAAGAATAAGTATACAAGCATATAGTTAACATTAATGTGTGTGTGTGTGTATATATATATATATATACATAGTAGTCAACATCTGAAGTGGATCAAAAAAGTTGATCCACTTTGATAAAAGGTTTTAATATTGTAACAATATCTTTTACTGTCTTTTGATCAAATAAATAAATGCAGCCTTGGTGAGCATAAGAGAACATGAAAATTCTATTTATCTCTAAAAATCTATTTAAATTATATTTTACCCTTGGCAGACATAGTTACTTCGGTGGTGCTCTTGAAAGGATCGCATCTGAACTCCTCCAGGGAGTTTATAGTACACTGTCCAACAACAGGTTTCCGACCAAAGGGCCTGTGGTCAATAACTTTGAGCACAATAGGTGGAGTGTACATCTCATCTTTAGGAAGAAGCTGAAGAGCGAGAGAGAGAGAGATTGTTAGGATTCTGTTTGTCCAAAAGCAGCAAAGCTTAATTTACACACACAACTATTTAGTAATGTTTGGTGTTTTTATTTTCACTGTATGTATTGGGATCAAAAACACGCTTAGATCGTGAAGCAGGGCAGGTTCAGAATATAATCTAGACCCTTGGGATGCATGGTTTTAATAACTTTAGATTTACAACTAGAGTCTGTGTGTGTTCTGTGTGAGCTCAGAGTTGTTCTGTGCTGCTACAATGTTCTAGATGGTTACTACTGTAGGTCATAGCTAGGGTGCTCTGGATTGTCTCTTACTTGTCTGTCACAAAAAGCCCACTCTAAATTCTTAGTATTCTTAGTCTATGACGTTTATTTTCTAGCTCATTTTATCATTCGTAAATATAATCACTATAATCTATACACAACAGCAACAACAATGCCTCATACTGTAATTTGTGTTATATTTAGCAAGCACAATTGACGTAGGATGAGTTATGCATCAAAGTTTATTCAAATCTTTAACCATTAAAATGAGCAATAGCACAGCTTGCCTTAGCAAAAACTACTAATTATCATTGTGGGAAGCTGGAAATAATGCTGAAGATCACATGTGGCAAAAATCCTTTGTTTTCAGCAGTTCTAATTTTCTAGGCTAGCAAAAGCTTTTTTCTTTTGTTTAATTAGGTGATGTACCACTTTGAGGAACATGACAGATCCAGGGAAGTTGGGATTTTTCTTGATGTTTTTGATGATGGCAGTCTGAACAGTCCGCCCTCCACATTCAACTATGAGGCTGGGGGAAGACACCGCGGCCAGCTGATATGCCTTCATGTTTCTTAAACCCCAGGCTAGGATCTGTCAAAACACACAGAATGAGACGCTGGCAGTAATTTTGCTTGGTTTTAGCGCATTATTGGCAAGGATGACAGCATTACCTCGACTGCGGTGAGCTGCACCACAGGCCTGATCCCCTGAGGAACCATGTACAGATTCTCACTTCTTCGAGGTGGCACCAGGGGAAGGTTAACGTCATTTGCCTGAGGTCAACAATGAACAGCATAGTGGATAAGCAAATGATAATGGTGCTGTGGTAAAGAGACACGCTAATGGTGACAACAGTTAGGACATTGGGTATAACTGCTAATCTCCAATTGCACGTTTCCTTCCCATACTGGCTACACCCTGCAAATTTGAAACTGCCTATGATACAAACAGTAAATTATATCATATGAGGATAGATAACAGTGACTTGGCTGCTAAATGTATATTTACATCAAACACATTTCGTTCTGAAGCACTGTATTCAATACATTTGTAATATCAAACAACCATATGTGTTTATGTTTAACTTTTAAGAAAAAAAAAATTAAATTTGTATAAAATAATTCATGATAATATATGTTAATTACATTCATTCTGTCATGCTTTTAAGTGTATGGGTAGCTGGATTTTTACTGTTAACTAAAACTAATAAAAAGCTGAAATAAATTATTAAAACTATTTAATTTAGTTGCCAATTCAATTGTTTATTTTAGTTTAAGTTTAAGCAAGTAACAAAAAATGTAAATGAATACTAAAGGTAAAAATATGAAATTACAAATCATAAAATATTAACAAAACCATAATAGTGTATAAACATGACTAAAATAAGACTGACATGTAGAGGGAGAAAAAAAACCACAGAGCAAGTAAGAATATAAACAACCTTATCTTTAAGCAAGAGCTCAGCTGCCACCAGCATTTCTCCTGCATTTCGTCCCTTCATGGTGATGGGAAACCAAAGGAGTTTAGTTGTCAATGTGGTGGCAGGAATCAGCTTCACTACTGGAGGACATGTGCATCTGCCCATCGGCTCATCCTTCCCCTGCAACACATCCATGGATCAAGATCAAAGCATGCAGTGCTTTTTGAAGATTGCATGAAAGGCTAGAGTTTGGATTAACAGAGTCATACCACTTGGTCATTATCATAAACTTCCAGAACCACGCTGGGTGAGTTATGAGCGATGGTCTGAGGGTCTCCGTAGATCTCAATGTCGTCAAAAATAAGAGTTTGGTCCCATGTGGGGTTGAGACTGGACTTAACAATCTCAGTTGTCTTGCTGACATGCAAGAATGACACATGTACGTAGGGATCTGTAAAAAACAAAAGATTAGTCAGACAATATTTACAATAAAACACAGCGTACAGTGAATTGTGTTCATATCAGGTGAAAAATAACTCACCGGAAAAGCTGTCTTTGTCCATAGGCAAAAGATTCTTGGCTTGATACACATATACTCTGAGATGGTAGATGAATGACTCTGTTGAAAAACATGGTGATTTGAGTTTGTGTTCTATCACAAAGTGTCTAGCACCTAGTTTATTTGAGTTTAAAACAACAAATATAGTCACATTGTTAAATATAAAGTGTGGAATATAAAGCCACAATTACGAAACAAGTAATAAAAAACTCACGGCTGTAAAATATATTATATAAAGTTTTTTATTCCAATCCTTATAATAAATGTTACCAAATTAGCATATTAGAATTACACTGAAGACTGCAGTAATGGCTGCTGAACTTGTGAACGGTAATGCACAGTAACAACTTAAAACAATATCACAGTTTGCAACTTTGCATGCAGCACAGCAGAATTTGGTATAATAATACCATTAATCAGCATGACTCAGGATTTCTATTGGCTCTCTACTGTTGTTGTTGTTGTGGTTTTGTTTTGTGCAGATTGTCAGGAAGAGGAGTGGGGTGTTAGTCTCAGAGATATAATCAGTGTAAGGAATTTAGAAGGGGTTCTTTAATCAGCAGGGATAAATAAACATTACTCACTGTCAAATCTGCAAAACACAGTGGGTGTGTTGGCACCAAAGAGTTTAGCCGTGTCCTTTTTGCTGCCTTTCTCATCCTCATCTATTCCCTGTAAGCAAATGAAAACAAGTGAGGAAGAGTTCAACATGTAATTATAAATAATATAACTCATCTGTTCATCTTTCTAGACATTAAAATACAACCACAGGAAGGGTTCAAAACAATTTTAATCACATTTAATCCATGTAATAAAGTCCACATTTTTCCCCTACCCTAAACAGAATCTATTTCACTATGCTTTCTATTTTGATAGTCATTCAAGACAATAAATGTACTAACCAAAGCCCCTTCCAGGTTAAAGATAGCCGATGCGCCCACGCGTTCAGCTGGTGCCATTTTCCTCCTCCAGCGCCTACGGCGAAATGTGTCTGAGGAGCGCTCCTTCCTGTGGAACTTCCAGCCAATCAGAGACGAGTATTCCCAGCCATCACCAATGTCTTTTTTCTGTAGTGAAAACACTGATTATACGTACATCAGAGGATACTTGACTAATAAGTTTCAAGAGAAAGTCAGTCGCAGTGCAAGACATCAGTTAAAATAGCACAAATCAAAATAAATATTCTATATTTTCTAATAAAAATTATAAAAGTATTGATGATTTCTCACCTCTGTTGTGGGTGTGTCTGATATCTTCTTGCGGGGTCGGACCAGTCTTTTCCTGCGATGAATGTGGTACATTTTCTCAGCAGCAACCCAGGACCTGGGCTTATCATCGGGAGGAATGGTGACACCATATTCCCATCCTGACATTCAGTGCAAACAATGAAAAAACAGACGTTTATTATTGGAATCATATAAGGGATGCTTTCTGGATTACTCAGTCTTCAGAGTAACAAGGTATCTTATCATTATAAATGTTGAAAAAAATTATGCTGCTTAATATTGTTCTGGAAACATTTCAAAAGAAACAAAATTAATTTGAAATATAAATCTCTTGTAACAAAACTGGTAGCCAGGATTCCTGACCTTTCTCATCCACTGCCCTGTTGCTGTCAAAATTCCAGTCATCTTCCCAAATCCACCCTGGAGGACACTCAATCTCTTGAGGGGTCTGGGTCTTCTCTCCATTCTGCATAGAACAAATTCCATCATTCAAGACTTGAAGTGGTCATTCATCCAAAAAGGACAGCTCTATCATTGTTTACTACGGTGGCCGAGAGAGCTCAACGCACTGCATTTTAAAAATGACGCATGCAAACAGAAAAAAACGTCTGCAACTTT
>JAUMHR010000063.1:12223610-12257179 GCA_032361145.1 Enteromius fasciolatus | reverse complement strand
GATGCAGCCATTTGTTTCTGTTTGCATGCGTTATTTTTAAATTGCAGCGCGTTGAGCTCTCTCGGCCACCGTAGTTTACTCACCCTCATGTTTCTCCAAACATGAATAAAGTTCTTTCTTTTGTGGAGAAATTTGACATTTTGAATTATTTCAAGTACACAAAGACCATAAAAGTACCAGAAAGGTATCATTAAAAAGTCTTCTAAAGTCATACGGCATAGTTTGGTGTAATGAACAAACTGAAATTGAAATGAATTGCTGAATAATTTTGTGGGCCATTCATTCAGGAATCGAGTCAGTGAGCTGAACTTGAAAACCAAATCAGACAATACATATGAAATGGATAAATTGATGCATTCAAGAATCATTTATCACTGCTTATCTCATTAAATCTATCATATCCATACAGTTTTACTGAAACATTGTAACTTTTATTTTGATTTGTATGTAAAAAATAAATAATATTCATTATAACAGCCCTTTTTTGTTCCACAGAAAGAATATTCATACATTTAAAAAAATTAAAACATGAAAATCTGATTTTTGCCATTTGTGTTACCTCCCATGTAACTTTTTATGAGGTCACAGGAAGTCAGGGAAATTAGGTTATCTTACCACATCAGTAAAAGGTTCAGAGGCAGGTTTCCATTCACCACCAGGAAAGCGAGTTTCGTTTTGGTAGACCTCATCTGTGAATTCAGAATGGCCTGCATCAGCCTCTGTAAGCAGACTGAGTCAAGCACAGAACAAACAGCTGGGCCGTTAGCGACACATTTATTTCAGCACACACAAAACAGTCAAACAAATACTGAGCAAAGGCCATGACACAGTACAGGGTTGGGAGTGGGGTCAGTGTAAGAGGCCTGGAAGAGTAAAAAATGAGCTGACTATATAAACACAGTAGAGAAACCCTGGCAGAGACTATGTTTATGTTACAGCAGGGCTGACTACGGCTGTATGCCAACTACAGCAATTTCCTCTAATTGTGTGCTAGAAAGAGCTAAATAGACTCTAACCCGCTTTACTCTTACCAAAGAGTCAGTAATTACATAGACTACTCTTCAAAAGTATAAGGTTTATAAGTAAAAGTTATACGTTTTAATCCTTTTTTTTTTTTATAACAATTTGCAGAAATTAATACTTTTATTTAACAAACATACACTAAATTGATCAAATGTGACAGTAAAGATGTTTTTAATGCTACAAATGATTTCTATTTCAAATAAATGCTTAAATCATTTATCAGTGAATCCTGTGCTTTAAAAAAAGTATCATGGTTTCCACAGCAACATAAAGCAGTTGACCTACAGTAGCAATAATCCCCACCCCCTTTAGTTACTGTTGCTCCCTTGGACAAACAAACAGTTAGTTGCTCACTATTACAATGACAACTACAGTGTGAAAACCTTGACCTGTAATGTTTTTGCACATTTTTGGACACAGAAGTCCACCAAATGGAAATGAAATATTCCATTAAAAAATAAATATAGTGGACAACTCGAAGCAAGGGTTTACAAATCACCATGCAAGCAGGAGAAGTCTCATAATCACGATCGCGTATGACAACATTCCCTTATCGACACTGTTCATGTATCACAGGTATGACTAAAATTAATGTACATTAATTATCCAGTTTAATTTAAAGAGACAGAGTTGTCCTTTGTTTGTGTTTTTGACCTTAAATTGTACAAGATGCAAGAACAGTCCACTCTTTAGGTTTGTTCATTAGCATGTGGGCTCACTAACATTCTGCCTAAGCAGATGAAAATGTAACTTAATGAGTGTATGACAACCAGAAAATGAAAGTTTTTGTCTTCATTTGGATTGAGGTTTTATGCTTAGGGACATAGGATGCTGTTTTATTCGGATTCAGGAAACTGAATAAAATAAATTATATTGCTTATCCTCTCAGGATCCCTAGAATCAGGTGTTACAAGCACCCCAGACACATGGTTTTCTTTTTTTGAAGCATAAACCTATAAAACGATGCGGATTCCACTCTCCGTGCAACTGAAACTTGACTGTCATTGGCTCATCTGCATTCAAGAGGAGGGGCTTACCGATAGGTCAATTGTTTTAACCCTGATAATAATAAGAAATAAATTCTTCAGTAACAAATAATTGCCATCACAGTAATAATTACATTTTAAAATATATTAAAACATAGTTATAGTTATAACGAATTGTAATAATATTTCACACTTCTACTGTATTGCATTGTTGTTGTTTTTTTTGGTTTTTTTAATGGACTTGCACCTATCAAGTGGCACAGAAAAGGCACAGTACGTTAGTATAAAAATATTTAAACATTCTAAAAAATGTAAATTTATTTGAGAATCAAAACTGACTTTCAAATATCAAATTATATTCATTTGTAAGATTTTTTTTCTTATTAGCAAATTGTTTATTTTTTGTATAAAAATGTAAAAATCATTTGTAAGGTTTATTTTTAAAAAATATTTGGGATAAGAAAAATAAACTTAATTAAACATATTTTGTATTAATTTACATAATTTTGCTAATTTAGTGAATTAATGCTGTATAAGTCATTTAGATATTATTAGCTGGAAAAAGGCAAAATACTGATAAATACTTTTTTTGCAAAGCAGTGTAGTTTAAGCTGAGTGGGTGCTAAAAACTAAGTTCAATAACCCTAAAAATCATAGCAAAATACATATTCATGCTGAAATATGAAATATGCAGTCTTATACGGCTTACCATCGCTCAGGGTCAATCAACCAATCTCCTTCCCACTCCCAGCTCCGAGGCGGCATGAAACGTTCCTGTTTCAGTTTTACTTTTCCTGTCACGTCTGAAAACTTATGCCGGCCAACTAGACCTGTGGTTCCCCACTTCCCAAAAACCTGAGCCTGATTCTCATACTAACACAGGAGAACAGAAAATCAAAGCGTTGCTAAGGGAAGTTCCACACAATAGTCAATATTATATACAGTAGGTTTCATTTCAGTGTTCACGTTTACTGACCATCTCTGCATACACACTGAATGTTCCCTCTGCAAAGCTGTTGAACAACTTCTCATGTGCAGACAGACCCAACCACATGTTCACACGCAGCTGCACAGGGATCTTCAGACCTTTGTTTTTGTCCATTGGGTACTGAAAACAACAAGTTTACCTTTAATCTTTTTTTTTCAATTGAATCTGGGTTATTAGAAAATAATGAGGGAATGGTTTTGTGAAAAGTAAACTAGACACAAACTGGTATTGCCCGCATGTAAATGTAAACTACCCTCATGTTGTAGCACAAATCTAACTTTCAATTTCAAAATGTTTTTTTATGTACCTCTGTGCACTTTTGCTAAAAGGTAATGCACTACACCACATCCAATGCTAAACCTAGCCGATAATGTTAACAAACACAAATTGATTTTGTTGGTATTTGTTAACCATGCCATTTCAACTTCCTTTTAAACACATTGAAACTGTTTTGTTGAACCATAGTTACGTGGGATTCAAAGCGGAGCGCCTCGCCTCTCAAGTACTGTATGTCAAGTACTGTATGAACAAACCTACTGTCTATGAAAACCCATAGATATGAAGCTGGTGCTAACGTTCAAAAGCATCAGTTTTTAAAAAAAATTCCAGCATATTTCAAGTGTTCACGCTTCCTCATACAATGATAATGATAATAAAAATGAGCAGGTTTGGCGTGCTGTCCAGGGAGCGGGCCGGGAGAACGTCGGGCTCGAACCCTAGTGGTTTGAACCCTAGCGAGGGTAAGGGCTCGGCGTCCGGTTCGAACTCTGGCTGCCCCCCGGAGTGGAAGGTTGTGTTTAAATGGAGGCAGAAGGGGAGGAGGAGGGTTTGCAAAAAGCGAGATGGGAATGAATGGGAAGCTTGGGCTTTTATAGTGCTTTGGAACTGGTTTGATTGGGCGATCGTAACAAGGAGATTGGCTAGCTGATTGCTAACAGCTGTGGGCAATTCGTCCAGCGATCCACCCGAACTATATTATTGTCAAAACATTTATTAATATTGTTTTGAAGTTAAAACATGATATTCTTCAAGTATTTGTGTGAAAAATGTGCTTTATTAATAGAAACTAACTAAGAATAAAAGGTCAGAGTTTTACTGCCTCTAGTGTTCATTTCTTTTGGAAACTACTCATATTTTGTGTCTCGCTTAAAAAGTGCACCAAGGTATGTTTATGCCATGAGACCAGGTAGTTTTGTTTTTACCTGCATAAAGACACTTTGCGTCCTGCCGCAGTACTTGCCGACGGCCTGCTCGCTGTGGGTGGAGTAGAGAACCTGATTGGCTGGGATTCGGGCATAAGCCACACGTTTCTCTCCTCTCAGCATCCATATGATAACATCAGGCATACTGTTCTGAGGCTGTATTGAAAATTTAAGCCAAAATGTGAATTTTCATAGGGCAGTATATATGACTTCTGGATACACAACATTCCCTTCTGCTTACAAACATAACTCAGTAGTATAAGTGTTGTATGAGGCAATGGCAAACCTCCTCTGTGATCTGCTGTAGTCGCTCCAGCCAGTCCTCTATATCAGGCATTGTGGCTCTAACGTCAACAGCCTCCTCCCTCATGCGAATGGCCGCCTCTTTGACACTGGCCATGGTTTTATCACGCAGATTTTTGATCTGAATATCAAGGGCTGTCAGATTCGGTTTGCCCTCCAAATCAGGTAACTGGTAACTAATGGCAACAAGATTGAAATTAATCACATGTCTCACATTGTAAGCAAATAAAGTTAGTCACAAGGCAGTGTTCATTTTCACATTTTTACATGTTAGCCTTTGTGTTGTTGTTTTAGTCATCGTTTTTGTTTTTTGACAAAGAATGTTATTTTAATTCAATTCATATTACTAATTTTAGTCCATTGTACTGACATAGCACATAGTTATAGTTCTTGCTTTTGTTTGGACTGTGCAAATTTTATCAGTGGTTTAATTAGTTATTTAAATATGAATCAACATTATTTAATTATCAATTAATTAGCATTAACAATGCATCAATTTCATCATGTCTTTATTATTATTGTTGACAAAATACAAAAGAAATTCTGTCACCAGATAATATCTTCAGTAATTTTGTTGTTGAGTTCAACACTGCTCCAAGTTTAGCCTCTAGGATTTACCTGGAAAGGTCATCGATGAGTTGGGTGATAAGTTTCAGCCAAATCTCAGCTAGGCGAGAGTCAGACACTTTAGCCAGAAGCGCCGTCTTCAGAGAGACAATGTTGGATTGCTAAAGAAAGAGGCATAGAAAATATGTGACTGCTCTGAATTGTTTATTTGGTTACTCCGTAGCATGAAAATGCAATAAAATCATACCAGTCGGTCAGAAATGTAGAGAATGATGTTCACCGCATCCAAACGGTGACTTATTTCCTCCCAGAAAGATGTGAGGATAACAACAGGCTTAGAATCAGCCCAGGGCAAGTAATAATAGTGATTTCCTATGGAGAAACACAAACAATTATGAACAAAATAATGCAAGTGTCAAGCGGCTCAAAATTGGACTTTTTGTAAACTCACCATCAAAAACAGCACAGCTAAACTGAGTGGTGGAGGCCAGAGGTTTGCATGTGGAGTCCAGTTTATTTCCATAATTTCCAATGCTGACCTCGAACTGAATAGGTTCTCCAGGCTCCTGAAGCATGCAGGAACTGTGAAATACGGCACATAAGGAATACTTCCTTCTCCGCTGGTACTTCTGCACAGGAAAAGCATGTAAAAAAATCAAGACTGTGATCTCAATACCCTATAGTCTTTTGTAATAAACGTAGAAATATATTGAAGAATGATTATTTCTTGAAGCAATGGTGTGAAAAATATTTGCTGTCACCTGTGCCACCAAAATGTCATCGTTTGAAATGTCTTCCACTTTCTTGTCAGTTTTGTCATCCAGTTGAGTGGAGAGCTCGATCAGAACCCTCCCCCGATACGCCACCCCATCACCCTGAAACACACAGACAGAGTTTAACAGCTCTGACAACAGCCACAGATTGTGTGGTGGACATACTGAGCGTGTGAATTTAAAATGACTGCAGGTATTGTTTGTTACATTTTTTTATGCAAAGCAAACAGTGCATAAAAATATATTATTTTCTAAGTCAAGGTGTTGCAAAAATGATTTTCTTCTCAGATTGTTGCTGGGGGTTGATCAGTATTTATGATGTTTATATTATAGCTCTTACCAATTCCCCAGCACAGAATCTTTTTTCTCACCTTGCCATAATTCAGATCCTCGTATGGGTCAGGTAGGCCAGTAAATTCTCTTGGACTTCCATAAAAGTTAACATAACAAGGCCCAAAAGCTGGAAGAAATCCAACCTCAGATTCTGTGGTGTCCACTGAAAAAAACAAAAAAAACAAAAATGTTACTTTGTAAGTACTGTATTAATAAAAAAAATAATAAATAACATAAAACAAAATAAAAATGGTATTTATTAAGATTTAATAAGATTTATAATACCATTAAAGGAAGGAGACAGTCCATTGTCTGAAGGTGATTCTGCTGAAAAAAAAATTGGGATCTATACTTTTAGACAGTAAAATTTCATCCGGAAGTTCTGTTATGCAGGTTCTAATTTAAAACTAAGTTTGTATTGTGAAGTTAAAATTCTGTGATACTTCATTAATATTCTACATAAAAATAACTTCATCCCTGCACCTCATGAGACAAGCAGAAAACCCTACCCTCAATTTCACCCCCAGATGATGCTATATTCGTCAGATTAAGGTAGGTGGTCCCAATAACGTCATTCCTTGACAACCGATCCCTGTAAAAAGCAAGAGTCAAGCACCATATCTGCACTATATATAATTTATTAAGGATTTTGTGACATTGAAGACTGGAGTAATGACTGATGAAAATTCAGCTTTGCCATCAAAGGAATGAATTTTCAATTTAGTACATTAAAATAGAAAACAAATATTTCACAATCTAGCGTAGCGTAGCGTACATATGTCAGAGGTGTAAAACAATAAGTCATATAAAGCACTTACCAGTCAAATACAGTAAGTTTGATGCGTTCACACACTGATGGGAACTAAAAAGAAAGATATATTCACTAACTTCATGAGTTAATAACAGCCATCATCGTTTTATAAAGCATTCTAGAAATTTTTACTTTTTGATTCAATTAAACTGATATGTATTCAGTTTATTAACCTAGTTTCCAGGTTAGCGCCCTTCCTACCTTAACCTGCAGGTGAATCCGCTGATTCCACTCGGGATTGGCATTCTTCTCTACGATCTTTGTACACACCTTAAAAGACCAAAATGAAGTCATGATACTTTACCAATCAGTCCTATTATTTAACAAACACCAATCATTTTTGTCTCTACCTTTTTGCCAGCAAAACAGACTTCTAAAAAAGGATCCACCAAATTTTTCCTATCATCTGTTCCACCAAATATGTTCTTTACAGTTTGGGCAAATGCATCATCCACTGAAAAAAAAGGGACAAAAGATGCACGTTTCTGTCCATGTGAATTGAAATAGGAGTATATAGAATTGAAGCTGTGTGTTGCTGTAATGATTACTTTGTGGCATGTCTTCAGCACGGTAGATTTTTAGACTCAGCGTAGCCCATCGTAAAGTGACTCCAGCTGGCAGCAGCAAGTTACTTTCAATGTCATCCTGTTCCTCACTGGCTTCTCGCTTTTCCACCTGACCAACAAGTTAATCAAAGATATCACACATTTTTAAGACCAAGTCACTTTTAAACATATTTATGCTAATTCATGCTGAGAATTAAATGCAAAATGTCCGTATTTGCACAATATACAGTATTTGGTTCCTCATTTTAAACTGAATTCAAATTTAGAAACTCAAAAACTAATTGTATTTCTGTCCTTTTTATCACAGTATAGACAAGACAGAAACAATTGGAAGAAGAAAAGAGGGACCATGATCGGCAAGGACTCAGGACTCAAACCTGGGTCAATGGAGATGCAGTTGAGTGTTTTATATCAGAGCACTGTCCATTAGGTTATAGCACAGAGTGGACTGTTTTAACATTTAAACTTTCAGAGTGATGTGTACGCTTACCGGTGGCTCGTCTCCGGTGCCTACTATGAACATACTGACTTTCAGGTACCCTCTGGCTCCAGAGATTGAGTCATCAGGGTCACTTAGCAGTAACCATTTTCTCATGATTGCATGCCCTGTCAGAGACGCACCATGGATTACCAAGAATAAAGGTCTCACTAACATGAATATGTGGTGTGAGAAAACGTTTAGCCATTACACAATTTTCATTGTGTTGCACAATTTAAGTTCAGAATCCAACAGCCACTTTTTGCATACCGGGTTCATCATAGACATAGCCGACATCCAGCTGTTGAAACAAGGTTTGAAAGAGTTTTAAAGACACGTACTTAACATCAAAGCATTCTGTAGAAACGCTTGATATGAATGAGATACTAAGATGCTAACCAAGTCATAAAAACATGCTAAATATATGACATTAGGATTGCATGGATTATACAGTATGAAAACATACCTTAAACTCTCCCATAAGACTGTCTGCTCTGAGGGAGTAGGCATTATACACCTAGATTTAAGAGAGAAGTATATCTATTAATAGACAGGCAGTAAACGCTGAAACCATGGTCTATGTTTACTATAAACTAGAGATGAAAGCACAAACTCTCTTAGCAGAAAATATTAAACTATTTACGTAACATATTTTGCACAGATAGGACATGTTCCTGGATCCTCAGCTTGATTTCATCCAGGAACAACATTTTTATCAACCAGACAGTGTCTTCATTTTTTATTATTAGTTAGGGTTGGGGGCTTTGATTGATTTGCTTTGATTGGATAGAATTCCGATGAAGAAAAACATTCTGTTTTTAGAGATCGTATTGTGCCAGGATCATCTCAAGGCCCATCTTACCCGGATCATGATGCTCTCATCAAAAAGTTCAGAAGGTAACATGTTGACATTGTAGAAGAAAATCTGTGGAAACATCATTATTAAATTAAACTATATTCACAACACAGGCCGTGGAACGCAAATAGAACAGATCTTTTGGTTAAAGTAGTCGCAACTGAATATATATGTGAAAGGAAGAGATTGTAAACTCACTGAGGCAAGCGTGAGAGTGACAGAAATATCAGAGGAAAAGAAAGGAAGTGGGTTAGGAGGTTTTTAGCCAAAAGTGAAGCTGAACCAGACAAAGTCAGATGGGCACATTACAAATCAAAATACCTCATCAAAGAATGGATTGTTTCCTCTTCGGATCCTCGTTCTGTGTGTCTGTCCGCACACACTTACTTTGACGACTGGCTTTGTGTTATTGCCGGGTAACTGTCGACCCTCAATTACTCTAATACGGATCTGGGTAAAGATAACAGTGTCAGCAGATCAAAGCTCACCAACTTCTCAGATAGGGTGTCTAGCAAGAGGAATACATACCTGGAAATCCTGCGGTTTGTTGGCCAAAGCTCTTTGTCGCTTCCTAGTTGTGTGGACCATCTTTTTTGGCAGTCCAGAAGGAGAAACTCCAGGTGCCCCTGGTTCAGCCACATCATCTTCATCACTATCAACACCTTTCTCCTCCTCACCAGCTAGAGGCAAAGCCAACAGATATATATACATAAATATATAAAAAGAACATAAAAAAGACAAATAATTCTGAAGTGGGGTGGTTATCCTTTCAAAACATACTAAAACATATCATTTAGGTAGTAATATGTATACTTTAAAACTAATATGTGCATTTAAGGTACTAATATGCACCCTTAAATAAAGAAAAGGTGTAATGCGTTGATACGGCATCATTAAAATGAGAATCATCATTAATGTTAGGCACACAGAGACAATGTGGCAGGCTCTGGTAGAGTGTCTTTTTTGTTTGTGAGTGATCCATGTTCTGTTTCTCATTTGCATCAATCATTTCCATATGTTATGTAAACACAAATGCCTAAAATGTTCCTGCAGATACAGTATGTAGGGCAGTCTAACCCAACAGGTTAAAAAAATAACTAGTTTAGGACAGGAATATGTAGGAAAATAAATAAATAAACACCTGCAGTTTCTCCTGTTTGGCCATCTCCCATGTTTTGATCATTTGGGTTCGGGACAGTACTTGCAGGAGGCTCATAACCAATCGTTAAACTGATAGTTGCCTAAAGTAGTAAATGCAGAGAAATACAATTAGAATTGTTATTTTTAAATTAGTCAGCAACATTATTTTTGTCAATGAACATTTACCCCTATTTCCTGTTTCTTCTCATTAATTAGAGGAATGTTCTTGGAAGGAAGAGATCTGGTTTGACCAGCAGCCAGTTCTTTAAGAGATATCTTTGCAGAACCAATAAATCTAGAAAGCAGAAGAAAACAACACTAATCAAACAGGGAAGCAAATTTTAATATTTATGCAAATTGGATATACTGTTTATATGGAAGCCCGTTTTTCGCCACTGAATAAAATATGTAATAATGTTATTGCTCACAATTGTGACTTTATATCTCAGAATTCTGACTTTATATCTCACAATTGTGTGATATAAAGTTGCAATTCTGACTTTTTTTCTCAGAATTGTGAAATATAAACTCGCAAATGTGACTATATAACGCAATTGTGACTTTATAACTCGCAATTATAACATTATATCACGCAATTGTGACTATAACTCACAATTGTGACTTCATATTTTGCAGTTGTGACTTTATATCACGCAATTCTGACTTTATATCACGCAATTGTGACTATAACTCGCAATTCTGCCTTTATATCACGCAATTCTAACTTTATATCATGCAATTGTGACTTTATATCACGCAATTCTGACTTTATAACTCGCAATTATAACTTTATATCACGCAATTGTGACTATAACTCGCAATTGTGACTTCATATTTTGCAATTGTGACTTTATATCACACAATTCTGACTTTATAACTCGCAATTATAACTTTATATCACGCAATTGTGACTATAACTCGCAATTGTGACTTCATATTTTGCAATTCTGACTTTATAACTGGCAATTGTGACTTTATATCACACAATTCTGACTTTATAACTGGCAATTGTGACTTTATATCACGCTATTGTGACTTTATATCATGCAATTGTGACTTTATAACTCGCAATTGTGAATTTTTAACTTGCAATTCTGACTTTATATCACGCAGTTGTGACTATAACTCGCAATTGTGACTATATTTTGCAATTCTGACTTTATATCACGCAATTGTGACTTTATAACTCGCAATTCTGACTTTATAACTCACAATTATAAAGAAAAAAAGGCAGAATTGTGAGATAAAAAGTCACAATAACCTTTTAGTTTATAATGCTGTATATGTTGTATATGCTGTATAAGTTTATAATCACTTTCTGAAACATTCCATTACGAAAACTTTCTCTAGTGGTATTTCACTACTTAAATTTGTTTTTAAGGCAGTGAAACAACACAATATTTATTTTTAAATGGAAGTTTTCATAATAGTGTAAAAATCGGAAAAGCAAAGATTACATTATTTGGTCTCATTTCTGCTTTTCTCACCCAGGACAAGTCCAGTCAGAACTCTCTGACTAAGAACTCACAAAGACACCTGAAAGAGACCATTTATAGTTTTGCAATGGCTGATGAATCAGGATGACTTAGCTTGGGTGGGCTCAACCACCAGATTTCGAAATAGGGACAACACGGATGTCAAGAATAAAACAGCATCCTTGTATTCACATAACTCTATTATTATTATTTCATAACATTTAGAAAGCATGCCTGAATCTAAAATTCAAAACTTGCAAAGACTCTAGTATTATATATACAGTATATAATGAAATATTACTGTAAAAAAGGCTTCTTTTGTCAATAAATACAATACATACAATACCATTCAAATGTTTGGGGTTTGTAGGAGGGTCTTTACAAGTTTTAGAAAAAAGTTATGGTCAAAAGAGGCTGCAGAGGCTTTTTTTTTTTTTTTTTTTTTTTTTACAAAATCACAGTAAAAACTGCTAAATATTATTTAATTTAACTCATTTTTCATTTCTTTGATATCAAAGCTGAATTTTTAGCATCCTTACTCCAGTCTTCAGTACCACACGATTCTTCAGAAATCATTTTAATATGTTTATTTGGTCTTCAAAAAACAGTTCTTATTATTATGAATTTTGAAAGCAGTGCAGATTAACATTTGTGTAGAATGCTTTTTTTTTTATAAATCCAATTCAATAATTTAATGAATCAATATACAAAAATAGCCTTTATACACTACAAAATGTCTTTACTGTCATTTGTAGTGCATCCTTACACCCAGTAGAACAGATCCCCAAAAATACAGAGGAGAAAACAGCTGGAAGCAATTACACTAGGCCAGAGACTTGTGTGCCAGGCAGAGAAAACACAAAACAGCAACTTCAGAGGGGGGACGCCTGAGAACACAACATCTGTACTGCCTTACGCCTTAAGTTTATGTACAGCTTGTCTAAAACTTCTGTGGAGACCCACACAGTGTGAAGTGAGTACGAATATAATATAAATAATTGAAGTTACAAGCATTCGCATCCTGTTTGACCAGCACTATCAAATGCAAAAATATCTACTGGCATTTCCTGTGGACTTCAGAAATGGACTTAAAATAGGCCTAAAGAACACATCGAAAAGATGTGCACATGATTTACTTCTGAATCATAAACTATGAATAAAATCGGTTAAAAATAAACTTCCTGAATTTCCTTCAAATTAATTTTCTCTACACAATCAAATTTCAATTCCCAAATAAGGACAAATGGCAATTTATAAAGGAGATTTCATAATTCGTAAATGTCTGTCAACATTGAAATCAAACAAGTTTTCACAAGTTTAACTTTTTTTTTTTTTTTTACATTTGTTGCTATGTTACTCTCTAGCCTGTGGCAACAAGGAATACAAACTTCAGCAAGCATGTGCAAATGTATGAAAGTCTGCAAACTAAAAAAAAAAAAGCTTTGGAAAAGTCATCTGTGTGACTCATGGAAAGTTCATTACCATGGCAGACTTGCCACTGCAGGAAAGAACTGCCGTCTGATTCAAACCAAATGCTCAGTAAGTCCCAGCTAGATTTGACTGCAAGTGTATTGAACAAGCATTTTAAAGGACTCACCTAAGGTGCTACTTTGGACTGCATAGAGTTGTTTCTCACCAGCATAACTGAGCAAGTTTAGACAAGGTGGTAAGGTGTGGCAGTGATTTTTTTTAAAAGCTTTCAAAACTCTGCACTCCACTAATCTCACTAACCCACTGCTACTCCTAAAAGTTCAAGACTCTTTTAGGTTTATCATTTACACTGCAGGGATTTCAACTTCAGTCGTATTTACAGTGTGAAATGATTGCCGGGAAACCCAGCACACCCACTCAGCAAATGCAGAATACCAGCTGCATCACACCTTCACCAGCACAAACATGAAGAAATACCATGACCATTTTATGGCTTGTTAAGACTCCACAAAGGCCCATGCAGTAAACCAGTGGTGGATGAAAACTTACTTGTCTTTTCCAATGGTTTCATAGTCTTTCACAACCACATCGATGAATGAAGAGAAATCCAACGGGGTACCTTTCAAATCAAACTCAATAATCTAAAATGGCAAAATCAGGTCTTGGTTATTCACATCTTAAATGCATTGATTAAAATGACATCATTTTAAGGTCCAACAACAGCAACAACAAAAACACTGACTTATACTGACCTCATTCCACACAGGGTTTAATTCTTTGTCTATGGCTTTTGTTTTCTTTTTTTCACCTGCAAGTTGAAATGAGTAAACTGTCTCTTTAACTGTTATGACCATTCACTACAAATCAACTACATTAGCTATGACAATATCATCACAGTGTCACGGTCACTATGAATATATTATTTAAAATATCATCGCTTCATTCTTTGTGTATACATTCTATTTACTTTCAAGCTCTACAATGTATAAAATGTGCTATATACAGGCATACCTAAAATCCCCTACCAAAGTAACATTTAATATTAATGCTGAACATACTGAACATTTTCACTTTCTACAGGATAGGAGAGAAGGCTTGTGTTTATCCTAATGATGGGTCATTCCAAGCCCTTATAAGGACATTTTCAGTTCTTTTACATGTAAGCAAACATATTTCAAACGTAAGAGACAAAGACATACGATATTATTTAGGTTTTTTTTTTCAAACGCACGGTGTAACTCATTAAATGTAAATAACTAAAAGGTAACTTGTTGAGATGAAAGCGTGAAGACTTACCTTTGAATATGATTCCCGCTATAGGATCTGGAATTCCAAGTGTCTTTTTAGGAATTCCTTTGGCGGATTCAACAACCACCTTCAACATGTTGCTAAAAGTTGTTAATTACTGTTGCATAAAAGACATCGAAGATACAGTTAATTGTCGAGAGCAGTAACTCTGACCATCAGAGAAGGAAGTGCCAGTTCAGATGAGAAGCTCTGAGTGAGAGGAGGGGACATCCAGTTACAGGAACCTCAGACAACCTCTTTTCCTTTTCTATAGGAATCGTAAAACATATATTTCACTATAATTTTAGTTGGAAGCTTATACTGAATATATATATAAGCCTGATTGTTTTGAGAAGAAAGCGTGAATTTGGTAAGGCGAATTTATGCTAGATTTGGTGATGATGTGGCTCTCGGGGTGAGAAACCCTGCCAACTGGATTCAGCTGATTCGAGGGAAAAACAGTGGCGATACAAATGCATAGAAGTGAAATGTAAGAAACAGTGAAGCGATTCTTTCCTATCTGCGTCTGCATATATTTACATCCATCAAACACTGACAATTATTTGAATAATTTACCTGTACCTATTCCGCCACCGTGTGGTGACAATACATCGCTTCATTTACATTTGTGAGACTGGCATATTAAAAGCCATGTGAAAGTGGGAAAAAACACATTTATTTATAATTCCGGGAAAATATTACATTGAAAACATAAATATTGTAGTTATTTGTTTATACTATATACAGGGATGATTGAAATCTGCATCAACAAAAGTTATCTTTGCAGAAAGCTGCTTGTGAAGTAGAATTATTGTACACTATAACTGTACACATGGCCGTATTTATGCACAGGCATTCTACCTACGTGCCTATGCTTGCTTGTCAAGGGGGGGCCCCAAACACAATGGAGAGATATGTTTATTATATCTACAACAGGGTAAAGAATCACTATTTGTACATTATTTTCACTCATTATGTCTTTGGGAATTTCATCCAAGTTCAGGGCAAATACTGAACTCGTGAGACGGAATGACATCATGAAGTATATTGCAAAAACCAAATGAAACACAACTGTACGCACGCGACGTGATTAAGTCTGGTAACTTAACGTAAGTGAGTGAGCCTAGTAATGAGTCAGTCTAGTAATATGCATTACGATTAATCTCGTAATTCAAGATAAGGGGCTAGAAATAATATTTATATAATTTAATATTGTTTATCAATAAATCGTATTTATTTACTAAAAATCCTCTGGGGTTTTGGTTAACAGCGTTACCCGCCAAAGCTGATTTTTTCTAACTTTAACGTTACCTGCATTTGGCGATTGTTAAATTCAAACCCTTAACGTTGTATGACATTCTTCACAGAATCACAGACTGTAGTTCATTTAAGTACCAGACGGTGGTGATATATGACAGCCTATAATAAACTGGGTTGACGTGCTGTTTCTCAAGCTAAATATTTCACGCGTGTATTTTCCAAATATAGGCTAAGGTACACGTCATAATGTCACACGTCAGTTCCCTATAAAACTGACTACACGTGGGAAGTACATTTTTCTAAATTCATACGTAAGATGTAATTTTTTATTTAAATAATATTTTATAATAAAGTTGGACTGAATGAATGTCTGGCAATTTATTTGGTGTATTGTTAAGTGCTGAAAAATTGCTCTAGGGAAAGATGGAATAGACACTCAGAACAGAAGGCAATATGATTACATGTCTATTCAACCATTTTAACCAAATGATGAAACAGGTCTCTTGCTCAAACCAAAAAGCCCACTGCAGCTGCCGAGGGCGAAATCCAGACACTAAAAACCTCTCAATCGCTCTTGCTTCCTCTCCAGGGTATTATGAAGACTTTTATCTCAGAGATAAACGGAAGAGTGCATCCTCTCCACATCTCTGTAACAAGTCTATAAAGACTGAGGGGAAAAGGTTCTTCACCCTGTAATGCATTTAATATGTCTTTCAAAAGCTTCAATTGGAGATTCCACAATCTGATTGCTATGAGAATAAAATAGTTAGCTCTTGGTTTCAACTTTGTGATTTTATGACTTAATACAAAAAATGATCGTGAAGATGATAATCTTGGGGAAGAAGAATAAAGCAAAACACCCGATTTGAGCTGTGACACAAAAACACACTTGTCTTGTTAAACTAGGAAATATAATTTATTGCATAAAAATTATATTTAGTTACAGTAAGAAGTCTAAACATTTATGTACAGTATTACTTTACAGCATTACATGGAAAAACAACGCATGACTTCTTCTGTACCTTCTTTGATATAAAATAACATCTGAAAAAAAGGTTAAATTCGGCCACACTTGAGTATCCATGAACAGCAACTACCATCCAGAGAGAAGCAAAGCCCATTCAGCTTTACATGTGACATGTCAAAGGCGTTTTCATGTAACATTGACCAAGAGACGACTGGAGACATTTCAGAGCCATTTAAAAGGTTCAGAGATCAGAATCCATCAGGGATTTTCGATGTTCTTTGCGCAGGGTTAAAAATAACCCTCCCAACAAACTTCTTGTTGTTCATTGTGAGGGCACAAGTGACTGCCCAAAAGCTTCCTAAACAAATAATGAGGAACGACACAGAGGTCATGGATCCCTGACCCGCAATTAAAGTCATTTTGTTTGCATTTATTACAGCTGAGAGGCCTAAAAGGTCCAGTTTTCCCCAACTTAGTTACAGCAGTCATCAGAAGAGGGAAAGCAGTAAGATTTCCATTCCACGTACTTCATACACGAGACATCAAGACGTCCACAGATTCACTTTTTGTTGTGCACTTGCATAGTACTTATAACGGGAAAAGAGTAGCGACGGATATGATGAAGCCTGTTCATTCATATACACTGTAGCACTGACTCATACAGTAGGTTAAAGCAAACAAGCTCTCTCACACTGTTTTTTTTTCTCAAACGCACACGACAGATACTGCACTTTCCTTTTGTTTTGTTTGTTGCCAGACATTTGAACACTTGTGAAGAAAAAGTCAAGAAAGAAAATAGAAAATGGACCAACATCCACTTCAACTGATTATATGACTTCTGATAATAAGCAGTACGTGGCTTTCAGGCTTACTCAAGGGAAACCCATTAAAACCTGAAAGTCAAAACAGACAATAAAGAGCAAGTGGGTCATACTGCAATCAACAGAGCACTTACGCCACCTCTCAAGGCTACTATTTATAATTTAAACAGCAAAACTGACTGGCATCAAACCCCGAAAAGGGCTTTCTGCCATCAGCGCAATTTTCATCCTATTTAACCAGTGCAGCATATTTGCAGTACGCTTTCCCAAGAAGGATCAAAGCACATTTAACCTCAGCGGAACATTTCAATTTCATCCCATCTCAGTTTCATTGACCAAAAAAAGTCAGCTTTTACTTGTGAAGTACATCACAAAACCTTTACTGCAATCCTGCCTAAGAGACGAATGCAACGACGCAGCGGATGCATAACGGCAGTTACGAACAGAAAAGTGAAAAACAATGATCCACAAATAGGGATAATAACTTAAAAAAAGTCCGTTCCCTATAGGAAACTAATATGTGTTTACCAGAAAGCTCTCCTGTGTTACAAATGATTGATCGAATATAAAAAAAGAGAGTCTAATGAAGGTATGACCAGAGAAAAAAAGATGAAAATCCAGCAAAAGGATTGGTCCTCCGCTAATGAGAACACGCAAATTCATTCCTGTACGCATGTCGTTTTCAAGCGAAATCATCATGAAAGCTCATTTTAGTGCAGATGATCCTAGCTCCTTATCGGTATCCCGGGTTTCCATCTATACTCTTGTTTATTTCTGTGTGAGCGTGTTTCCTGAGGAGCTTGGCGCACTGCTGTTTTACCGGACACAGAATCTCAGTGTCTTTAAGCATCTAGCTGTCGCTAGGAAACAAAGCCAGCGGCTTGATGTGCAATGGCGTTTGATCGTGTACTTCCACACTTGGTATGTGTAGCAGGGAATCAGTGTGTATCAGTATGATGCAACTATCATCTAATCATGAGTCGATCGGAATCGTGCCAGCAAATGCACTGGCTTGCTTTTCGAACAACATCTCTGTTTCGTGATTGCAGCATCGTCACATTTGCTACATTTCGATATGTATTATTTGGAGATCATCCAGAGCGCCTGACCCCGTCGCCATCCTTGGAATATTCTGCATGAGCACAAAGGAACTGAGGTAAAAGGCAAGTTGTAACGATGCACTGGAACGCAGTTTCCATCCGCTTGCACTAGGTCTTTAGTGGCAAAAATGTCCCATTTTCACACTTTTCTGATTTGCCGATCAGCAATCTCCGTCTGTCGTCATGACAACCAAGACCTCACTCTTGCCCATTTCTTCAAGAGCCGTCGCCAGAGAGACCAGGTCTGCGTCACCCTGGTGACAAGCTTCCCACAGGTCTAGCAGCACACCTGTGGGGCTGGGTTTGGTTGCAAAGTAGTTCAGATACCTGTGGGAGAGACGCGGAAAGAGATGAGATTATTCTCATCATCTGTTGTGTAGAAATATACATGCAGATTAGCACGGGCAAAATTACCTGTCGAAGTCCAGCCTGCGAGCCAGCATTCTCCAGTCACAGCCGCGAGCGCTGGGGGCATCCAGACTGGCACAAATTTTCTGGCGTATGGAGACGGGCAGTCGGAAAGCATACGGGCCCACTTGAGACGATGGTAGACACGAGCCGCCTGCTGGCAGTGGTGAGTGGGGGGGCAGGGTCTGAAGAGACACACAAACACAGTTGTTAAATGATGCATTAGTGACTTGACAATAAATAGTATATCTTTTCTGTACCTCTTGGATGTCTGTGTTAAGCTGGAATATCTGTCCTTCCCCCTCCACCTGTCTGACACAGATCTTGCAGGTGAGCTGGGAAACCACCAGGCTTCCTCTCTCCAGACTGAAGGTGCAGTGCAATGGCCGCTGACTCCCGCTCCAAATGTGGTAGAATGGGATTTCCTGTGAAACAGGGACAGACACAATGTTTTGTTGATGTTGTTCGTTAGTGGAAGCTCAAATTGGTAACATTTAATAACACTCATACAATGTATATATAGAATTTTATACATTTATGAATACTTTTATAGAGATAGATTTATGGTATTAAAATGGAAGTGGTTCTTTTAAACATTTTGTAATAATCTTGAAAAAAAAGAGAATTTTTCCTACAGTTTGGAAATTATATAGATTTTATTAAAATCTTGAATTTTCAGTTTCCACAAAAATATTAAGCCACACAACATTTTTAACATTGATATTAATGCAAACTACCCAAGCCCCAAATCAAGATAAATGATTTCTGGTGATCATGTGACACTGAAGCCTTGAGTAAGGACTGCTGAAAATTCTGTTTACATTTTTTATTAAATTTTAAAATATATTAAAATAGAAAACAGTTGTGTTATATTAAAATAACATTTCACAATAAAATATTTATTTATATATTATATATTTATTATATTTTTGATCATTTAAAGGCAGCCTATGTGACCATAAAAGACTAATATATATATACAGTATTTATATTTAAACAGCCATTATATATTACATCATGGCCCTTCTTTGTTTTGATTTAGCTTCACTTAAAACAGCAGATTTTTACAATTTATTGTAAGATATTTGTAAGATTTTTAGAAAAGCTGTTTTTATTTGTATTATTTAGTACTTATCCCAAAAAGTTTAATCATAAAAATAAATTCTACCCACACAACCAATAACAACATGAAATCTCTCACCTGATACTTAGCCAGGAGTTTACTTCTCCAATGGGAATGAGGAATATCATGGATTGATAGCCGCAGGTTGTGGTAACTGTCCTTAAAGAGGAGTGGTTTGGGATCCTCTAGTAAAACCCCACCCAGACTTCGCTCCACCTCTAATACTTCCTATGAGAACAAGATTTTAGCCTGTTTCCAAATTAAATTTATTGGCAAAGTAAATCCATTATGTGAAGCAGACAGACTGACCTTAAGGGCGTGTGGGGTGTCCTGTATGCAGTAGACCCTCAGGCTGTAGTCCAAAGAGAGGCACGGAGCCCTGGGAGCAAAGAGGGCTAACTGTAGCCTCTTACAGGCTGGCCGAGGGGGAGCCGACTGTCCCACCAGACCATACGTCCCCAGCTGCTCCATCAGAATATGACAGCTCTGCTCCTCCACCTGTAGGTAGCATGGTGTTGACAGACTCTCCTCTCCCACATTTAGCACCTCCTAGTGGAGGGGAGGAAAAGAGAGTGTTAGAATATACCTCATTAAGTGTCTCATTTATTTACATTACTGTTAATAAAATGCTCGCCATCTTGTCTCCATTCCCTCAAGCTTCACTGATTTACCGTCTACCATTATCTAATGATCTAGCCTCTCTCTCATTATGGAGAAGTCATTCTCACCTCCCAGGCGCCTTGATGGTTCTGCATTTTGAGGGTGAGAGTCCAGTCTGGGGGCTCTAGCTGGGCGCAGTGAGGCAGAGTTAGGACCACAGGTCTGCTCAGCAGCATGCCCGAGGGCCCGCAGCTCACCACCGGACTTAATACGGTCTGACTTCCATCTGACGGCAACCTGACACAAAACACAGAGCAAGAGAGATTAGCAGCCTTAATTCACAATGACATTCATGCCACTTGCCAAATTCAATAAAAATTAAAGAGCACATCATCAAAAACACAGCATCCCAAAGATTGTACTCTCTCATTTAGAGTAGTCTGAGATTGAAATCTCGGTGAGAGAAAATAGTTTGTTTTTTACTTATTGTATTTTTGCCCGTTTGCCATTTGTAAAAGAAAGATGTCAAACTTGTCAACAACATGCGCACCAAGGCTTTTTGTTGTGTAATAAGACTAGGATGTGTTAACCCAGAGCTATGGCGATTATTAGCGTTTTGAGAAAACGTACGGCACCTACAAATAGTGAGAAAACACTAAGCTTGCACTCTGTAAGCTCTGAAGGCACAGTGCTATTTATATATTTCATTTTTGACAACAAAAACAAACACTGTAAAAAATAAAAAGAGAGCTCAGTCAACCATTCCGTGTTTTCAAGACATATTTGTTTGTTTGTTTTTTTCCACTGTGTCATAGTTTTGAAATGTTTTTTCTCCCTAGCGCTGCCATTGGGGTCACAGCGTTTGTGCAGTCAATATTGCTTTGCAAGGGCTGTTGAGATGTCTTGAACTGGACTGTTTGCAAGTGCACAAAGTGACAGATAAATGCAAGCGTTATATGTGGGGAAATGACAGTGTGATGGTTGGACTCTAAGAAACAGTTTTAAGTGGCTGACTTACGTTGTTTTCTCCCATTTGTTAATAATGAGATACATCTCGTAGAATTTGCCCTGAGGAATCGTCCCTGGTGGAACCAGCAGGCTCACCCCTGGCAGGAGAAAAGGAGAACAGAGGGAGCATTTAAAAAAAAAAAAAAAAGGGGAAAAAAAAGTAATTGAATATTTTCAGTATATCATTACAGTTTTTAGAACAGTAAAAACATATGAAGACTTAATTAGTAAAAACGGATAACTCTTTTTTTAACCATTTAAAAAAAAAAGTAATATCAATCAATCTGTCTTTGCATATAAACTCTTCATATATACATAAAAATTGTGATTAATCACGTGCAAAATAAACGTTTTTGTTTACATAATATATGTATGTGTACTGTGTATATTTATTATGTATATATTTTGAACAAATTTTCTATATTTATATTCTTATATTTTATATTATATATAAATGTATTTAATATATAAACATAAAATGCTTATTTAAATATAAGCATGCATGCATATATATATATATATATATATATAGTTTTTATTTTATTGTAATAAATTCAAATTTAATTTGGAAAGTAATTAAATCAATAAAAAAATATATAAATAATATATAAAATAGCTATTTGTTGTTAAAAAATATTTTCTTTTATTAAACTATTTTATATTTTATGTATTTATATTTATAAAAACATTTTTTTACTCCAAGCTTGAATAACAAATGTATACAAACATAAGTGGACATGATCAAAATAACACCAGCAAAGTGTGAAATCGGGGTCGTCTAAAGCCTATTACCTGTATTAGGAATGGTGAGACGGCCACCAAGGGAGCCTAGTGTGGCGCTGGCACTGTGACTGGGCTCCCTGGGTAGCGTATGCCCGTGGTGGTCTTTAGGTCCAGAGCCCACGGTCTTCAGGCTCATGATCTCCCCGTCAGTGGAGCCGGGGCCAGTTGGCAGCTCGAGGGAGGACATAGTAGAGGAGTTGTACACCTTTATCTTCAGGCTAGGAAGTGGATCCAAAAGGGGAGACGTGGTCATGGGGATCTTATGCTGAGAGTCCAGGGTGGCCTGCTGCAGTGCAAAAAGCGGCCCACGGAAAGTTCCGGCACTGGCTGTGAGGTCAGGAGGGGCTGTCGGATGCAGTAGGTGTGGATTATCTAACAAAGTAGAGAAGCGAAAAAAGAGAGAAAGAAACATTTCCAGCTAGCTGCAAAGTTACGAGAGGATTTGCCTAAGAAATGAGAGTATTAAAGAGGAGAGGATTTAAAAAGAGAGCCATATAAACAAGTTATAGCAGATTAAATAGTTTTGAGAGAGCAGGTGACAGCAGGAGAAGGGATTAAAACTTAACACACATTGAGTTTATATTAGGAGTGTAGGTGTGAGAGAAGGAGTGAGAAAGACAAATGAAAAAGAAAAAAAAAGGTGATTAATCATGGATGTCTCACCCTGTCTTGGAGGTTTGTAGTTGCCTGGGTGAAAAGCAGCAGTAAGGGCCGAGGACGAATCCGTGATTTCACCATGAAGATGGCGACAGCTCCGACGATAGACCAGGATGCCCACACACAGCACGAGGATCACGCACAACAGCAAAGCCCCCACCAGTCCTGCGTACACCGCTACACCAGCGCCGGAGCCCAGAGCTGAGACACATACAGTACAGGCTTATTCATATATGCAAACATATCACAGATGTAAATCAATACATTATACAACACAAATGTGTGATCAAAAGAAAATAGGTTGAAAGGAGAAGGTTAATACCAAGATATTTAACTATCAACATAAAGCCAAGCAAGCATTGCAGTTTTTATGTGTGATTTATGGAGGTTTATTTGCATTCCTTCAGCTGCTTCATTTCTAGGATGTTACATGGCACTGGCCAATCAGATTGTAAATGATGACTGTAGACAGCGATTGCTGAAATATGATATTTCATAAATAAGTAATTATTTCAATATTAATACATTTACAATGATAATAATAACAAGTCCTATTGTTGCAAAGCTGAAAAAAGCATAATTTAAAAATGATTTAAAAAAAAAAAAGTGTTAAATAAATGAATTATCCCATGCCTGTAGATAATTTAAAAATTGTTTAATTTTTTAATAAATAAATACTTTTATCTTACGCTTGTAGATCAGGGGTCACCAAGTTCGGTCCTGGTGGGCTGGTGTCCTGCAGAGTTTAGCTCCAACCCTAATCAAACACACCTGAAGCAGCTACTCAAGCTCTTACTAGGTATACTTGTAATTTCCAGGCAGGTATGTTGAGGCAAGGTGGAGCTAAACTCTGTTGGACATTGGCCCTGCAGGATCAAGTTTGATGAGGAATATTTTTGTATGAGAAATATTTTTTTAAAACAAGGTCCATAGCACCGGTCAAGCAGATTGTAACGAGCTATTGCAAACAGTGGTTGGTGTTTTTGTGGTTAGTAAACAAAATGTGGGTGATCTGAGGATAATAATAACGGTCTAAAAGTCAAAAACATGTAGACTACGAACAGTTGGGGGTGCTGTGGATCTAATAGTGCATTGTGGGACTCTCTTTGCAACTCTTGATCCCTGGCTCTTTTTTATTCAGTCATCGCTGAATTAAGTACTATATTTACATACCATAGTGTGCTATAAAAAGGCTTTAGGAGATGAGGAGAGATAGGGATGATCACATAGGTTTTGCACTCAAGAGACACAAGAGGAGAAAAAAATGAGGAGAGCAGATGCGTGTGAAGAATGTGAGAGGGCAAAAGGGCTCACGTGGCAGGACAGAAGTGAATCTGACAGCCGTCTTAACTTATTATAGCAAAAAGAACCAAGCTGAATTAGGTGCGTTACTTTTTGGTCTCTCAAGTGCTGAATGTCACATTGATCTCAGAATATTAGCATCACTTGAACTGTAAGCTAGACTATTGATCGCTCTGGGCCAGTAAGATGCACAGCCATTAACTTCAATGTCTTCGAAAAGCACTCTATTTCTGAACCAAGATTGCATATGTATTATACATCATCTTCCAGGAATGTGTATGCACATTTTCCTCTGTGTGTGTGTGTGTTTATAAATTGCATATGCTATTTAGAACGAATCAGTGTAAAACCACAAATACATTGGTCCATTTTAGTAATTGCAAGGAGTCTGAGATAAAAGTCTGGAATTTATAAAAATGTCCAACATTAAAGGAATAGTTCACCCAAAGAAAAAAAATTGTTGTCATCAATTATTCACCCTGATGTCATTCCGAACCTGCATAAGTTTCTATTTTATGTTGAACACAAAACAAAATATTTTGAAGAATTTTGAAGAACAAAACATCAACTGTTTGATTAACAGCATTCTTTTGAAAATATCTTATTTTATGTTCAACATAATAAAGAAACTCATACAGGTTTGGAATTACATGAATCGTTTATTGAGTAAATGATGACATAATTTAAATTTAACTATAGTATATTTGCCAACAACTGAAAGTACAGTACAGTAGTATCTCAATGGTAATCTGGAAAATATAAACCCATACAGAAGCCAAGTCAAATAAATCAAACAATGTTTCATTATTTTAAGATTCTCATCCAATAAGAGTTGTCCCATGTCAGTGCAAAATACGGTAACATCCTACACAATTATTAATATTAGATAATATAATCACATTTTTTGGGTTTAAAAAATATTCATGAATTTTGTGTAAAATAAGTTTAATTTATTTAAAATTGTTAAATAGCTTATATACTTTAACTGGTTAATTAAACATCAGACATCATAATTATAAATAAAAAAACTATTTATTAAACATTTATTTAAAGCCTAGTGACTGTGAGGTGCTATCTTCTATTTCATATTCTCAGTTCATATGAAGTTTTCACTTCATTTCATGAAGTTCTGCTTTATCATGCAGGACAGTGTGCTGCATATCCAGACATGAACAGGACAGAAGTGACAGAGTGAAACAGCACACACGCACACACATACTTCATGACCATACTTATATAGCATCTATATAGATTCATATTTCCAGTCCCTTTTCCTTGGGTTTCCCAGACACAATTACATAAGTAACCACACACACAAAGAGAGAGAGAGAGGGTGAAAAGTGAATGTCAAATAAAAAACACTGTTATTAAAAGGAAAACTTACGATGGGTTGCCTGTTCAATAGAAACCTTTTTATCTGTTAGAAAAAAGGCAAAAACAAAGAAAAAACAAGAAATAATGAACATGAGGATGGATGGGAAAAGTTATGAGCGTAGATCAGAGATGACTGCAAATGAAAGAAGAACAAATAATCCATAAATGCAAATACAAGACTCAGCAAATGAAACATCAAAGAATAAACTCAGAAATCATACAGTAGGTTTATGGCAGGCAGAGCAAAAGTAAATATCTTAGAGCTCTCAAGGGACGGTAGGCACTAGAGGAATCATTTGTCAGAAGATATATATGTGTATGTGTGTGCGTGTGTGTGTGTGTCAATGCTGCATTATTGATGTTTGAATCTGGATTGTGCTCCAACTTTAAGCCCAGACAGGCCGCACTAAAACTTCCAGTCTGCACTGTGTTCTGGCTGAATAGTATGTGCATATGTGAGTGTGTGTGAGCATGCTATTGATGTTCTCCTGAGATGATTCAATGCTGTCAGCTGTGCTCTTCCAAAACCAGCTCGGGGATGAGCACCCAGTATCAAGATGAATCTGGCTCACCATCACATGGCTGATGTGTTTCTTCACTTGCTAGTATTAAAGCAAATTTTTTTCTGGTTGCCCATACTTCACTGTTTACCCTCTTGTCCATCTGTGCTCACAGACATGTGCTAAACTCATTTTCTGAGGGTGTGAGGACCAGTGTTAAGTTGTTGTTTTTTTACTAAATGAAAATGAAAAAACACTGCCTGGCATCTAGTTGAAACGGTTTTTAGAAATATTTTCAGTTGTATGTACATTACCATGTATTTTACTTTACTTAATTATTTTATTTTACTTATATTATATAACTATAATATCTTTGACGAGGACCAGGTTTATATGTATGTTCTCAATTTTTATTTATTTTAAAATATAAATTATTTCTGTCATAGCAAAGCTAAATTTAATCAGCCATGATTTTTTATTTCTTTTAGGATTCTTTGAAGAATGGAAAGTTCAAAAGATCCATTTAAAAACAATATTTAGTAATATTATTTTAAATTTAGTTAAAGTTTAATAATTTTGTTGTGTGCTTTTTATGCAAACATATGCATGTATAAATGTAAAAAAAAAAAGTGTGTATATATTAAATATACTGATATATAATATAAATAATATGACTATTAATAAATATATACATGTAAATATTTTCAAAATATATACTGTATGTATGTGCTGTTATATATATGTATTTTGGATGTGATTAATTGCGATTCATAATTTGACAGCACTAATCATATATATATATATACACATACTGTACAAAAACACACACACACACACACACGTATGTATTAGGTTAACCTAAATGAAACTGAGAATAAGTTAATTAAAAAATAAAATAAGTTTTAGTTGTTTGTTTTTACTTCAGTTAAAAACAAGTTTTTTTTATGATGATGGGTCATGCGACTTACAGCGAGCACACAGTCCCTCTGTACAGTTCTTACTCTCCATCATGCTGCCGCTGCAGTGACGTCCTCCGTTACGGGGTGGGGGCGCCTGACATTCACGGCTTCTCCAGTGTGTGCACTCTGTCCCGCACGCTGACCACTTGGCCCACTCGGTCCAGCCTCCGTCCACTATGAAAATCCATAGAGAGCGATTACGCAGTGGGTCATGAATCTGTTAGTGGATTATGTGAATTTGTTATACATTGTGTTATGTAAGATTGTGACAGGTGTCAGTCTTCACCTGGACAGAGGGTGGTGCAGGTGACTCTCTGGAATGGCGGGCCGTCACAGAAGGCTCCTCCATTGAGCGGTGCTGGATTGGTGCAACTGCGTGTCCGTCGCTGCCAACCCCGCCCACATTGAGCATTGCACTCTGACCACTCTGTCCAGGATGACCAGCCTCCACTCACTGAGGACAGCCAAATGCACATATACATGAGACACATATACACTGATTTGTGGTTTGCTCTGTGGAGAATGGACCCTGTTAGATATACTCACTGCACTATTAAAAGAAAAAACAAGCAGCAATGCAAAATAAATTACTTTAAGCAATACAAGAGAACTGCATATTATATCATACATGACAGATATTGTATTGTTTTTATTTAGAAACTTTATGTAACCTGCTTTCCTAAAGTTTGAGGTTGGTAAGAATTTTAACATTTTCTATATGCATTTTTTTGCTTTATTTGCTATTTAATTTGATCTAAAACTGACCCCAAACATTTGAATGGTAGTGAATATATCTGAACTATTTAATTACACAAGAATAAAAAGAGTGAAAAGTAATACAAAAAAAATGAACCTTTCACTGGTCAAAAGTTAAATGATCATTATTGGTCAGAAAGCCGGGAAATAAATATTTATAAACACAAGGGATGATTCAAGTTTTCCTTTGTCTGGGGAAATTCCCTTGACAGTTTCATACAACGATTCAGATCACTGTAAGGATTCTGATTGGTCAAGTGGTTACCGTAGACGATGAGTGTGGCAGTGCTGCTACGTCGCTTAGCGACCACATTGCGAGCCACACAGGTGTAGTTAGCTGTGTCAGAGAGTCGAGCCTGCTTGATGATTAGGTCATGGTCAATGGTAATTAGAAAGTTAGAATCCAGCGCTGGGTCAATGAGCTCTTCGTTCTTCAGCCAGTCCACCTGTGGCATTACAAGAAATCAATCCATTCAGTTCAAAAGCGCTAGGCATTTTCTGAATACAAAAGAGGTGTAACTGAATGAAAATAAACAGTGTAAAATATCCTGTGGGTTTGATAGTTTCAAAAAAAGTATCAAAGTCTGCGTTATTAAAGTACCGCCACTCATGGGTTTCGCCGAACCCTCAAAGAATCAAAGATTGTTTGTTTGTTATTATGCATGAAACAAACCCAGTTGGAGGTTGAAACGATAACAGAAAGGATAGGAAGGCGATATGGCACCTCAGCAGGCGGGATGCCCTCTGGTGGACGACACTGCAACAAGACTTCCTGCTCCAGACGCACTTCCCTGCCAAGTGGCTCCTGCTCAAAGTTCTTCCTTAGGTCTGATAAACACAGAAATAATTTTTTTTAAACCAAAAAAAAACAAAAAAAATCCAAGTGTTTCCATTTTTTTATTCTAAGCAAAAAAAAAAAAAAAAAAGGATGTTGTGGATTAAAATAGCACAAGCAAAAATAGTGCGCGCTGTAGTCGGAGTTCTAGGTTTCTTTTCTGGTTCTGCCTTTTAAATGCAGAGTGCCTGCCTAAGAAGGCATGTCACACCAACAGATCACATAAGCTGCTGAACACAAACTCACAGGCGATGCGGACGTAAGCCCGCCGGCTCTTTGTGGTGCCTGCAGAGCTCCAGGCAACACACTGGCACCAATAATCCTCCAGTCCAAACAACTCCTCTACCTGCGTCCGGGAGACAGAGATATCTACTTCTCTCACTACTAGACCTAGGACAGAAAAAAAACAACACTATATCAATCACGTTTTAAATATATACGTCACTTACACATTCTGACAGTAGTAGTAAAATTGCAAGCCCCAGATTGTGCTTTGCTACTTAAATGAATACATTTACATTGATGCATTTAGCAAATGACAAAATATGTTTATGTTAAAAACTAAATATTTAATAATAAAAATGTATGAATATAATGAAAAATGGATTTACATACACATAACATAAAAACTAATCCCATGTGACTGATTCACTTCAAATCAGGTGGTTTTAGGTTTGCCTGTGACTCAGTGGTGCTCTCTGCTGTTAGGGAATAATAAGATGACGGACTGAACACTTCCTGTGGCTTCACTGCCTGTCGTTTAGAATGCAATGAGTGATCCAGCCTTTTTATATAGATGAGCGATTTTACTACTTTTATGATTCAGTTTCCTCAAAGATCTTTTGAACGTAGCTGTGTTCACTCCTACACAGGCATACTATAAGGTACACTAAATGAATAGCTTTGACTATTTCAGTCATTCACATTGAATGGGAGTGGGTGGATGCTGAAGTGTTCTCTTAACGTGATTGAATTAATTTCATTGTGATTCTTCGCAATGGTTTCTATTTATGGCGAATTGTAAAGAAAGCTTGAAATAATATGGGTTGATGTCCAGCAAAAGCATGTACAGTATCATTGATAACGCAGGACAGTCGGTCTGTCTTTAAATATTTATACAGTACTTTTGTTCAAAAACAATTCTCCAATGGAGAAAATGAACGGGATTAACTCAACTGTCAAATTTCAGGATTCAATCTCTGAAGTGTAACCTATTCTACAGTACATAGAAGCATTACCAAGCCAAGACCTGTACTCCAATAGTCACGTTTGAGATGAATTATAACATCTAACTGCCTATTAATGTCTATGGTTTTACAAGCCAATGCTCAACAAGCATACATGGTGTCCACAGACTTTACCTGTGATAGGGTCCAGACTCTCCTTGGTCACATGGTCGTTCTGGTTCACCCACTCTCCATTGCATTTGAAGTATATCTGCGTGGCCGGCGCAGCCTTGCAAGAAAGTTTAACAGGTCTGTTTTTCACTATGAAGGCATCCTCTGGCTCGCTCTGGAACTCCGGCAACGGTTCGGCCGGGGCAGATGGAAATGAGTCCGGGAGAACTTCGCTGTAATCGCTGCCATCTACAAAAACAGAAAGAGAAAGGGGTAAGGACGTGTACAGTTTATTCACAAGCATGTATCTGTCACAGCAAATGAGTTCGGCCTGAGGGCTAATGTTGAGACAGTCGTGTGTGTTGAGAAAGACTCGGCCACTGACATTTCAAGTGTACTCTAGTAATACAGCATTTGCTCAGTAAAGCATCACTGGGGAGTCCACACAGAGCAAAGATGAAGGTGGGGGAGCTTGACCTTCCATTGAAACGCCCAGTGATCACACATTATCCCCTGACATTTTCCCAGTGACAGATCCCTCCCAGCACAGAGCTCATCCAGGGGCCTGTGTGTTTCACGGCTCCGCACCCAGGCCCTGTCACCTCCAACACGACAATGCTGTTAACCTTTCAAGCATTAAAAGCTACACAGGCTATTGACTACAGAGTGAAAATGAGGTCTGTAGACACAGGCGCCACGGGGTAAAATGGGAGAGTTGTTGGTTTGCACTTTCTGTGATTTGCAGCACACACTTCTCAGAGCTGACTTTTTTTTGGTTGTCAGCTGTGAAATGCTATTTTTTCTTTTTGACTAACCTTAATTATACCAGGGTGATAATGTGCTAAAACTTGAAAGCATGTGTTCAGATAAGTAAACATCTTTGGGTTTTCCCCCCAGTTCAGTGCAATACATTTGTTTTCAATTTCTATTCTTCCTTTGTCTGCAATATCGAAATAATATTCAATGTCTTAAAAATTCATCCCAAAGCAGCTCTCTCATTGACAGGCATAATGACAACAAAGGCAATTACAAACAAAAATACGACTCCGACGGAGATGACACCTCCTGTTGGCCGTGACAGGGGAGAGTTCACCCATTAAACTGCAATGTCTCTCATGGTTGAAGGCACTGCTTGAGTTTAATTATCACGCACGTACAACTGTCATCAACTGGCATTGTAATGATGTGACTAAAATATTTCTGACGGCACAGCTTATCTTGCTGCAGTGCAGGAACATAATTTAGTTTTCATTCATATCCTGAAGCAGGATGGACTCCAAATCAGCAGCTTTGCCCTCACAGGAATAAATTAAATGTAAAATATTTTAAAATCGATTTTTTTTTTAAATAGAGCAATTTCACAGCTAAAATTAAATATTTACAAATTTCTCTTATCTACAATCCAATACAATAATTTCCATGTCAATGGAAATCACAAATATATATATATATATATATATATACCACCAATTTTCAAAAAAATCTGATTCAAACTCTGGCTTGAGCCAGAAATATTCTTCTCACGCACATCAGCTAATGCTCAGGTTGTGGGTTTAGTGCCCCTAAAACTCGCACCTGGTCAGAATTCAATAAATGGTGAAATGCAGATGCAAAGAGAAAGAGTGAAGGACAGAAATGGAGAGAGCGTGAGAGACACATCATAAGTGCTCTGAAGGCTGACATGCGGGTCAACCGTCTTTGTGTGCCTCTGTGTTTGATGGAACAAGCGTGTATGAGAGGTACAGGGTCTGGACTTGTCCGTGGACTGCAAAGGTGAAAGAGGTTAGGAAAGAGCGAGTTGAAAATTGGATTTGGGAGGGTGTTTTCACATACAAAGGAGGAGGAACACTATACAGGTCAGGTCGAAATAGAAAGGGCCGAACAGAGGAAGAAAGAGAGAAAGCGAACAAACAAACTGGGCTTGGCCAAAGAGCAGAGTACACTAATGCATTATCACAAACATTTTCAAATCATTACACCTTCATTGCTGCTTCACTTAATATAGTCTAATGAAAATGTCTCAATTTTATTTAAGACACGTAATCTTGAGGCTTTACTCAACATGCTGAAATAGGCAAAGCATTGTGTAATGTTACTGTGTGCGCTACACACAATAAAATCTAATTTACTCTCACACACATCAGATAGGTCAGTGGCTGGAAGGCCACTAGAAGGTCCTATAGCTGAAAGTGTCAGTCCAACTTTGTGTCATTTTGTGACAGCTATGTCCTTTCTGCAAGCTCACAGCAAGGAAAAAAAACATTAAGACACACACACTCGATATTTAATCAATATAAGTACAGATTAAAATTATATACTTATGTATCTAAACAATATTGGCTGTATTTATATATACAGCTTAAAGTAAAGCTTAAAATAAAAAATATTTAAATTTAAAGAAAACATGAAAAATTGCCTGTGAAAAAAATAATAATGAAAAATTTAAATAGAATAAAAAAGACAAAATAACAAATACTTTAAAATAAGACTTAAATAAATAAAAAAAAAGCATTCTACCTATTACTCATAGTCACAGACTACACAAAGCATCCTTTTGACATTTCAAGCAATATCTTAAAGAATGGTGTTCAAAAAATTGCCACCATTATAAACTCTTCACGTCATAAAAAGCATAAAAAATAATACTACTTTGTTAACAGCGAGATTCAATCGTTTCAGCACTTTCACAAATATGGCTCACCCTTTCAAGACATGAAAGTGTATTGTGCCAATGACTAACTCTGCATCTCTATTTTCTCTCTCTCTCTCTTCCCTTTTCTCCTTTCCTCCCTTTGTGTCGCTCTCTCCTCCGACAGCTGTCAGCTTGTCTTTTTCAGACTTTGACTTCTCTGTCGATAAGCAATTGTGTTTCTCTTTTTCCACACTACCTCCATATGGCATCGATTGCTACAGAAAATCACCAGTCAAAAACATAGCCTGTCATTTTCTGTCACACACACACACTCAGAGGGAAAAAAAAGAAAGACATTTTGTCGAAACAAGGAGAGAAGCTGAGAGAGAATGTGTACTAGAGTTCTTTACGTGCATGTGTGAGTGTGTTTGCACGTGTGTGAATGCAGGATCTTTGGGTGACAAAGCATGTGTGAAAGTCAGTGTGAAAGAGACAGAGACAGTGAAACAGAGATACAGACTGAACATATGGAAAGGAGATAATGGTTTTTAGATTCTATGTATCTATGTATCTTTCTACAAAGTTATTTTTAGCATGATTGTTAAAAATAAGAAGTAAATGTTGAAAATGAGAAAATAAAGTGGACATTAAAGACTAAAAACTAAAATAATTAAAATAAAACAAGTAAATTAAAAGTATATCTGTATTTTTGTATTATACACATATATATATATATACACACACACACACACACTTACCTAAAGGATTATTAGGAACACCTGTTAAATTTCTCATTAATGCAATTATCTAATCAACCAATCGCATGGCAGTTGCTTCAATGCATTTAGCGTTGTGGTCCTGGTCAAGACAATCTCCTGAACTCCAAACTGAATGTCAGAATGGGAAAGAAAGGTGATTTAAGCAATTT
>JAUMHR010000063.1:12206681-12223510 GCA_032361145.1 Enteromius fasciolatus | reverse complement strand
CACGTGACAACATCAATATGGTGGATGTAGTACGTCCGAATTCCATTCATACTACCCCCATTCATACTATATAGAACCTACTTTTTAACGGTTGAGTAGTACGTTCGGTTTTAAATTTACCTACTTAAGCAGTATGCGATTTCGGACGCAGCTTAAGTTTTTCATACAACCCTGCTTCACAACACCTGACTCAAATCAAATGGATCCAACAGCAAATGAAGTTCTGCACAATCACTAGTTAATTTAAATCAAGTGTGTTTGCGCAGGGTAACATGAAAACCTTGCAGGATGAGGGCCAAGGTTCCCTTGCTGTAAGCAAAACAGAACCACATTAAGGAATAATAATTAGTGCTAATGTTTCTGACAAATCAGCCAAACTACATAAAAAATAGAATCATGCACACTGACACTTCAAGAAACAGAAGAAGCCTCAAGGTTCGAATTGATCAAACGAGTCAGGCGACTCTTTTTATGTCCTCTGAGGTATTTAAGGCTGTATCTCTGTGACTTGGTGCGACAGACAGTCTTATCCAGGATGTCTCTGTGTAATTACATGCGAGAGGACCGTCATTTCAACACTGCTCCCCTCACTAGATGAAAGACAGGTAAGACATAGTGATGTAATTGGCCCTCTCGTTGAGGGAAGAGGAAAAGAGAGCGGGCGGGTTTGTTTCGATATGTCCTGTTCATCCTTGTTCCCACCATTTCTCTCTGACTGTCTCCAGTCAATTGCAGGTCATTATTTCCAAAGCGTCTGTGCCTTCGGGACAGATCTGTAAATTGTGGCGGTAAAGTGTCCAGGCCTCATTTAGGACAGATTTACGCACTTCACACCACTGTATAACTGTCACTCAATGTAAACACGCTCACAAACAAAAACGTGCTTAAATGCAGCTGAAAGCAAGCGTATGAGACGTGGGTGGACAAGTCAACTAACAAAGACTCGCTTTTTCCTGTCAGTCACACTTGGTAATTTAAATCAATGAAACAAAAGCTGTCTTGCACTTAATAACAAGAGCGTGCACACAGCAACATAATCGTCATTTGCTTTTGACAGTCTGCATAATGAAGACGTAAGCATGTAAGCAATGACTGCAAGATAGACTTCACATGCTTTTCTCTAACATTTAACCTTCCATTTATTCTGGAAAAATAAAGCAAAGGGACAAGCGGGGTAGTTGTAAGTTATTATGAGGGACTAGAAGAGGGTATTACAGTGATGGCACCTCAAAAAAAAAATCATATAAAAACATAAAAAACACATTAAATCAAAATAAAAATAAAATAATAAAATACATTTAAAAAAATTAAATAAAATTAAATCTGTTAACAGGATTAATTTTACAAAGTTTAAAATCTGTGTATGGGAATAAGTTTACCCTTACAGATCCCTGTAGAGTCTTTGTTGTGGCTAAATCCCTGTTATGGACAGATGGCAACATAAAGACCTCCACCAAAAGTATTCTCTGACCCCAGAACAGAAGTTAGTCTTTCATGCCAGTTTGTTTCTTCCACCACCTGTCTACCCCTGAGTGACATACTGTAGGTTACAGCTCTCACATCTCTCCTGACAGACCGGAGTAAACACACAAAGACTCCCTGTGAGCCTGTCCTTCCAAAAGCATCTTCTGTCAAACCTCTCTATCCCACGGGCTGCTGGTTGTCTGTATGTCCCGGGCTCAAGTCAGCTATTAAGATTCAATGTTCGGTCGTTTAATGTTAAAACGCAACACTTCAGACAAAGGAAGAGGGCTGGAGGTTTAGGTTAACCTTGTACGCTAGCACAAAAGGTTAGGCTTTGGGCTTAACTGCATTGTACTTGGCTTACAGTAGAGACAGTACAGATAGAAGTATTGAAACAAACTTTTTTGCTGATATAGAAAGAATGAATCTTGTAAGGTGTAACTGATTTCAGCTCTTATTATGAAGTAAAAGACAAACTTACTGTGTGAAATACAAGACAAACTTATTCAGTGCAAGAAACTAAATTCATTCTCAGAAGAGCCAATATCATTTTATAGTTATCAGCTGCAAGGTAATGGATATTTATGTTGTTTATGTTAATTTCCCTTGTTTTACATTTGCCATCATCTAACTTTAACTTAAAGCTCATCTTCAACACTAATAACAACAATGTTAAAATATAATCTTCTGCAAATGTCCTAATAAAAATCTACATTTTCATACAGTGTGTTATAATGTTGTAATTTTAGTATCTTTTTTATTTCTTTGGTAATTAATGGTAAAATATGTTTTCAGTCATAACATGAAATTAATGATCTGTTTATTTGTAGAACTATCTTTATTATTTTAGAATTGTATTTTCTGTGCATCACTACTTATTAGAGTTGTTTTAAGTTTCATGACTTAATTCTCAAATATATATTTTTAAATGCTGCAATACACTGTCAAATACTTACATTCATCAAGACTGGCTAAAGATAACACAATCTTTTTTTTAAAGGTTTTTTTAAGCATTATACAATGGCAAAGGTTGTTTAAATGTAACGACTGGATAAATCCTGTTTATTAACAATGCTGCTATGAAATATAATGCATGCACTACAAAATCAGAATTAAAAACTTTTGGTCTTGACAGCTGTCTGGTCAAATAATACAAATAATTCCTATCAGTCCTGATGTACAGTAGGCAACATTTTAAATATTGTTTGTTATTTTTATTAAGCTCAATCTCAGTCAAATCATATACTGCCATACAAACCTCAACACTAAAGGACTGTCACATACAGAACTCTACTGGGGGAAAAAAAAACTCTCCCCCACCGCTGGCCTGACAACATGATGTCAGAAATCACTCTTTAAAGAAAGTCCCACTGCTTCACTTCAACATTAATCAATCAAAGAGAAACACCCTGCCCACATCTCAGCTTTCAGATCAATAAACATCTTCACAGCCTTCATGAGTGCAATCCCGCTCCCCCTCCCCACAGACCTCAGGTCTGGCCAGTATCTGTACGGAGTGCTCCGGAGCAAGACGTGCAGGGGCAGCGGAGTTTAGAACGGTCGCGCAGAGAGTTAATGAAGCCACACCAGTCAGCATGGCCGTCCATCTGTTTCCTTAATCCTCGTAAACATGAGCCACACTGTGATAGGGCGCAAGCCAACCCCATTGCTGTGATTTACACACATGGACACAAGAACAGAGCTCACTGTGAATGGATGGATGAGCAGGAGGGGTTTGGGAAAATGTTGGCTGTGACAGCTTTTAGGAGCTTCAGGGTCTGCAAGTAGCCGCACCGCACTCAGCTCACCTGCTAATCGGAGCAGAGAGGTGGAGCGGAGCTGAGTGAGCAGAAAGGTGAGAGTGAGGTCGGCCGTGCCGTCCATCTGTCCATCAGCAAGTAAGAGGCTTGGGGAAGCGAAGAAGAGGCATAAGTAAAAATACAAGTGAATGCAGAAAATCCAAAGATTACACCAGCAATAAGTGCAAAGATGCCAATCTAGATTAAGGTAAAATGTCAAAAGACACAGAGCGAAGCTTGTTGAGCTTGCACAAGTGAGGTCTGTAAAAACACACCTGATTGACAGGCCTTGTGAACATGGCCTTGCTGTGAACCCCAGTTAGTAGTTTAAGACCCCCTCTGCTTCACTTCACTCTCCAATTTGTGCTCTCTCACTCATCCCATCACCCACAACCTGTCAGGTTCTGCTACCTCTCACGCTGTTAAAGCATTCTTGTCTTAGAACCTGATACTTAACCTGCTTACTAATAAACACAACACATTGTTAACTCTGTTTACAAGTTTTTCAAGATTTGAGAACATGTCTAAAATCTAAGATTTTTTTGGGTACTGCTCTCTTATAAAACTCATTGTGTTTCAGACTCATTCAATTCAGTGATGTGGCTATTTTAACTATTCATTCAATTCGTTTCAGGAATCAGGCTGGTTGTGATGTATGCTTTTGATTCACTAAAAATAACTGGTTTGTACAAGTCATTTTCAGTTTTGTTTGTTTTTGCCTGCAGCCCATTAGAACAACTAAAAAAAAAATTCTCACCATTAAGCCAGTTTACTGTAGTTTTACAGCATCACATTCAATACAGACCTCATACTGGGACTATTGCAATGAAGGCTGCGATTATTTGAAGAATAAGAAAATCAATGTGTTTACTGAGCCCAGCAAGGTTTTTTGGTTGGCTGTCTTTATGAAGTTTATTTTAATGGGACAGACTGCTCAACAAAAAGTATCTGGAGCCATTGAGAATGAAGTCTATGATATAAATGTACATCAAGCGTTCCCAGTGTAAACAGCTTCCAGGAGTAGTCCTTTGACTTGTACACCAAGTAAAGTTTTACTTATTAAATTTAAATGTACCTCCCCCTTAAAAGCAAGGGTTTCACAGGGAATCAAAGAGCCGACTTATTTTGATTAACCCTTTTCTGCATTTAAAACACATTAAATGGCTCCAGATTGGATACTGACTCCAGAACCTTGTCGGTGGGAACGCAGCACCAGAGTCTGGGAGTCGTGCCAGAGGGTGTGGAAGCAGCAACACGTACTCCATAGGGATTAAGCATCACTATTTTGCTTTTCCAGAACAAGCCCAGCAGTCAGGGTGCAGCCAAAATCCGCGACACTCATCCCAAGGGCGTTGACTGTGGAAGCGGGCCTCCTGGACTAGACATGACCTGCTTTAGATGTGCAAAGAGTGCCTTTCATTGGGTTCATGTATAAAGGTCAAATGCTATGAAACAGCTCCAGTGCATAAAACATTTATTGCATTGCTTTCCCTGTGAACCTCTAAACTGAATATATTTATTAACATTTATACACTTCTCTTGAGTGTCATACACTCTCAAGTATTCTCATTTTTCCAGTCAGGCAGAGTCGGGGTTGCTCTATTACAAAAGCACATTGTGTGTGGCCTTCTACATCTGGCACAAAGAAAACTACAGCGACGCCACAAGAGGACATTACTCTTTGGTCACACACCATCAGACTGCCTTTACCAGCACGCCACACACACAGGGGACGTTTCGTTCCAGCACTTCGACATTGAAAACCAGCCGGTGAGCAAGCATGTGTGTGTTCCCGGGTAAGACAGGCCACATCCCTCCCAAGAGGCCCCCTGTAGCATGCAAACCACGGCAGAACCCTAATAAAACCCCCCTAAAGATCCTCAGCTCCCCATATTCCCCTACCCCTGGGGCAGATGGGAGTCTTAATAGGCGTTAAACTAAGAGAGATAGGATTCTCCACACTGCCTTTCAAAAAAAGGAATGCCACAAACCCCCATCACAATAAAGGAGCCAGAAAGAGTGAGAGCACATAAGGGAGCAGATAGAAGATGAATGAACTACTAAAAAAGAACAAGAGAAAGGTGTTTGAAAACAAAAACTATAAAATATTGGAAATATTTTCGCGTCTGTATGAGGTACAGAAACAAAACCTTGGGCATAAACCACAGATTGGCTGTGGTCTAATCTTCAGGCATGGAATGAGTTGAACTTCCTTTGAAGGCTAAGAAGATGAGGGAAATCTCCATGGCCTCAGAAAGTCTCTCTTTCAAGGCAGGAAGCACAAAGGCAGGTGGACCGCAGGAGACCTATTCACGTGGCCCTGGCACCAGCGCTTCCAGACCCCTGCCGAAAGGAATCTGACATGCTACCCAAACCCCCACCAGCACCATCAGGGGGTCTGAGCTGAAGGCTCTTCACTCCTGATTTTTATAACTCTTTTAACTTTCACATATTACTTTCAAGATCCTGATGCAAGCTGCTGGTTTCCAAGTCTGACTCAGAAAAGAAATAAAAAAGACCAACTTTACAAGTCACAGCCATCTATCAATCAATCAAATTGAGGAGTATCGTTCCTTTTGCCAGCACAACTCAAAAGCGATCCCAGAGTGTGAGCGACTGACGATCCTAGATGTCTGCCATGCAGCTGGGTTTGGAATGGATGCTACTGTATGCAGCAATTGCTGGACCTTGCCAGACACAGCAGCCTGGGGAAAGGCTGTCCGCTAAAGACACTGTTGGCTTGGCATGAGCCTCGGCTGCAGGTCTGGCTCATTGTGAAATATTCAGGCATTTCCTAGAAGGGAAGTGTGAAGCCTGGGAGTCGATAGGCTGGCGATAACAAGAAGAAAAAATCAAAGACTTAATCAAATGTACAGTAAAGCCCTATGAATTTCAACTCAAACATGTCAGCTCATTGTTCGTGAGGACTGAATAAGAAGTGTGACTATGAATGGAAAGTTGAGACAGGAAACACAAACATACACCGTCAGTCACTCTCTCGCTTTCTAAAGTATTTTGCGAGTACGCCGACCCCTCCTCCCCATCGCCCTTCACCCCACAAACACCCCACACACGGTGGCAGAAAAGAGCCCCATTCAGTTCTCCATTCAACCCCGGGACAAAGCCACCCCACCGAGTCATTCTTCTACGGACCCTGTCACTCTCCGCCCCTCCGACCCACCACCACCACCCAGCTGCCGTAAACCCGGATGGGGTGAAGAGTCTCTCTCTCTCTCTTGTATTCTCATTCAACTATCCACTCCTCACTTTGACTTCATTAAAGCCTCTTTCTTTGCTTTCCCATCATCCACCCATCGCTTTACACAACATTTCCCCTCAGCACTCTCTGAACAGATTCTCTGTTCTTCTTGTTCATGTATCCTTGAAGTTTGTCTTTCTGCTACTGCTGCAAGTCCAACAAGTACTTTTCAGCATCAGCTGTTTGTTCCTGCGAAACAACCCAGAGAGGATAATCGGACAATAAGCTGAAGAGGTTTAGTTTACAAAAATGAACCATGGTTTTACTACAAATAAAACCAAAAATACCATGATGGCTATTGTAGTTAAACTACATATTAACCATAGTTTTGCTACACTTACCGTAGTATGAGTAATAAAACAGTGGCATTCAGTCTGCCAAAGAAAAAAAAAAGATACATATTCATAATGTAGAAGATCTGCAAGAATACTAAACAAATAAATTAATAATTAATTATATAAGTTATTGATATTGAGCTGAAATATTAACTTAAATGAGAATAAAGCCCAAAGTACACTATAAAGCCTAGCAGCAAGATCAACTGCGTATTATCAATCTTCAATAAATTTTTATACGGACTAGTTATCTAAAACCACTTCCTTCTCAATTGTAAATTCACCCTTATTCAGCTATTTGTGTCTTTTGCCAATTTATTGCCTTTTCTTTGTTTTTTTTATAAGCACTGTTTTCTGCTTTCTTCTGAGTTTAGCATCTAGTAGAAAATTTATGCCCACTATATATATGCTAAAAGTTTGCCAAAGTAATTTTTACTATAGTCAGCTATTCTGGCATTAAAAGACAGCGACAGCAGGGTGAAAGGGCAGACAATAAACTCCTACGCTATTTGTTGCACGAACAACACTGAAATGAATAATTGAATCATCATTATACATAAATACAAAACCGCTAAATATAGCAACGAACCAATCAGAAGCAAGTATTACAGAGAGCCGTGTAATAAATCTTTTTAACCTAGTGTCCTCTTCCTTCCGCTCCCACACACTCTCTTTCCTGTTTGTTCCAGATTTATGATGGTGTACATGCACAGTATTGGCAAAGCATTAAAAACGTCTACCATTAATACAGAGAGCTCCAGGCATCGATAAGGACCTTAATAAAAACATCTCCACTCAACGATCTGCTCATCACTTGCTCTTCTGTGTCGCTGTCCCTTCTCTCGCCCTGTCGCTGTCTTCTTCTCTCAGACTGTGCCAGGGACTTAATGATGCTTGAATGCCAATGCTTCTGACTCCTGACTTTCTACACTCACTCTCTTTTTTTTAATAAAGTCTATTTAAAAGGCAATCCCTGGGCTCCATCTATCTCAATACATCTCTCGAAGATATATTTCTCAGGCTTTTCCTTTATCTCTGCTTTTTAAGTATGAATACAGCTGCACTCCATGCTTCACACACACATATCCACATAAAAAAAATAAAAAGGTTACTACTTTCACATTAAGGTAGATAACTAGAAAACACACTCACTTTTTCTATATCCCTAGGAGTAAATACTTGTTTGGGAAAAAAGATTAGATTAGATGTGTTTTTAAAGATGAAATTTAAAGTAAGAATGGCAAAAGTTTATCAAAAATTTTGAAAGTATGAAGTACTTATATTTTTGAAAGTTTTGAAGTATGAAAGTACACAATTATATATAAGACAAATAAAGTATCTTTGTCACACCAAGGCTACATTTATTTATTAACAAAAAATAATATATTGTGAAATATTATTAACATATATTTTTTCTATTTTTCTAATATATAATAAAAAAACCTAATTTTATTCCTATGATGGCAATGCTGAATTTTAGCAGCCATTACTACAGTTTTCAGTGTTATATGACCTTTCAGACATCAAACTAATATGACATTTTGTGCTCAAGAAACATTTCATACGATTAGCAATGTGCACAACAGTAACATCATAAATGCTTTACTGTCACTTCTGATAAATGTAATGCACACTTGCTGAACAAAAGTTAGCGTATATCAAATAGAGACTCATAAATGTTTTTTAAAAATACTAATTAAAATCTGACAATTCAGCATGTTATTCAGTTAGGCGATAATGAAGTGCTACTAACAACCGTCAACAAGTTTCTGTACTGCCACTCTCACACCTGCCTGCACAGACAACACATGTCCAACACCACTTCAGAAATCCATTGCATCATAAACAGATCACACACACAACCATAAACTGCTTTAAAATATTAAAGAGGGCCACTTTACAGTGATGAATAATACAGTATGGGGGTGAGTGGAAAACCAGCGATCTCTTCCAGTGCCCTCTCCTCACCCCTCTCACTGCCTCCCACAGCGGCCATAAAGCTAATGCACACCACAAGACTGGCGGTTCAGATCTCTGCCAGACCTCTCACCGATCCAAGCATTCCTTCCTTCGCATTTCCAAATTACAAGCCTTGGTTCTCTTCCTACCTAAGTTTTCTTTTCTTTGCCTTTTGTGGATTTTGCATTCAGAATTTAATTACACAACGTGAAACTTACCATTCACAGCAAGCAAACTCAACCACAGTTGACCTATTCTGAGAGATAACCAATTATCCCCCCCACGCCCTGGACTACCGGCGGAGAATTCCGGCAGCCTTAACTGGGAGGATCCGACATGTTAAGCTCTCTGAACATGATGGGCAAGCATGAGGACACCTCCCTACTCCATCTTGACCTTAGGCACTTCAGCTTGACCTATACCCGCCCACTTTTCCGCCAAAAGCGCTGGTCACTAGGCCTGAACTTAATCCTCTTGAAACTGTCCAAACAGTACGACTCAAAAGTTTAGGTCTTATTCAGAGCAGCCTCGAGTGTGTTACCTTCTCCAACTCCCAAAACACGCACCCGTGCATGCATATCCAGACAGTGCGACTCCATCGCATATACAACAGTACACGTCTGCCGTCCCGATCCAGCTCAAGCGTGTATACAGAGACGTTCTGCCAAACAAACACACATGCATACACACACACACAAACAGGGAGGAGAAAAGCTGATGGGGCAAAGGAGCCAGAAGTGGGTTCCTGGCAGTCTGGGTAATTAATGTGTATGTCAACACTGAGAGAGCTGTACCATACAGGAAATCTGAGCTCAGCACATCCACAATACAGACAGACAGGAGGGGGAGAGAAAGAATAAAGGAATGGACAGAATTAGAGAGAAGATAAACGTTATCCATCTTGATGTTTTATGGATGATATGAAATATGTGCTGGCATCTCTGTCTCAATGACAGACAGGCTTGGAGTATTCTGTCTGTAAAATATAGACGTTCATGTGTGCAGAAGGAGTTTCTCACTACTGCATACAGTAGGTAAGATCGGGGCAAGTTGTCACTTTTTTTTTTTACGCTACAGTGAATAACTCTTTGAGTGGGTTTATCTAGATATTTCTTGACTACAAAAAAGCAACCAAATATTTTATTACCCAGAGGAAAAAAGATTTTTGCTAAACACAAATCCAATAGCATGGCACGTTGGCTCACTCTAGTATGATAGGGTAAGTTGTCACAACAAGCACATTTCATGAAAACAAATAAATTCACGAAACAGTTAAAATCTAAAAATGATAAAATGATAATAAATAACTTTTAAAACAACTTGTTCCAATGTTACAATCCTCAAAAACTTTTCAGTTAAAACAATAGTTAAAAAGACTTTCCTGTGTGACAACTGACCATAGATCTTGTCTATATCAAAAACTTGAGCTCAAAATAAACATGTTTTCTACAATGGTCTCCACTGCTGCTAGATCAAGGGCAAGGGCACTTAAATTTCAGTTCACATGCGTCTTCAAATCTTAATTTAAATCAACCTGTCCATTTTCTTTCCGATTTATCTTTCCTATTGGAAAACCAATCAGCTAAATCCTTTGAATGTGCACTTCTCTGTCAAACTGATTACATATGTGGCCAGAGCGCAGAGATTTCATTGATGCTTCATTGCTTCCCGTCACTTCTAAGGTCAGACAGAAGGTAGGGTAGCCTTCACAAAGAAACAATAACACATCCCAACATGATCTACTCATGAATATTTCCTTTTGTGAGGTAAATAATATCAGAAACTTGTCAAATATGTAAGTGAATGGTTTGGATCTTTTTATTAGGTGATTTTCAGAGGAATTATAGTCACTGTTGCCAATTCCACATTGTTTCCTCCAAATTCTGCACTGCGACTTCTTTAAACAACATGGACTTGTAGACCACATAGCTGAATACAAATAAAATCAAGCTACTTTCAGCAAAATTCATTACTCCACAAAATGAAGCTTTAAAACCATCTTCAGAGGAACTTCCAACACCACTTAATCAAGAGCATGTGCTAAAAGTAACCCTAAACTACATCAATCAGAAAAGTAAAATAACAGAGAGGAAGAGATTTTAAAGCAGCACACTTTAATTCAGAACTCACTATCTCTGCTTTCCCTCAGATGCTGTTTCCTTTTTTACGAGGTTTATTTTTTTCTGTCTTACAGGAGCCAGGAAGGCATTGAGCTAAACCTTAATTACTCCAAGAACACCAGGGGTTCTGCTTTTTATCCGCTGCTTGGAAGCTCAGCATGGCAAGCAGAAAGAGAGGAGATCAACAGAATATTTCTCTCTGAAGGCAGAGAGAGAGAGATGAGTGCACATGCAGCAGTCACATCCCTTCATCTGGTTCTTAGTTATATATCACACTATCTATCTATCTAGATAGATATAGATTGGTTTACTTTTCTACAGGGTTTAATATTTCAAATAAACAGTGCCACCTGTTATATTTCAGTGACAATGCATGGAGACATTTAGTAAAGTGGATCAACAAAAACATAATATATTTTTCTCCCTAATCCCTATATTAATGCTTCTGTCTTTTCCAGGAGTAGTCTTCTTTATAAATGACCATTGAGTAATCTGCTGATGTATATAAATGTATAAAAATCTAAAGGCATCCCTTGATAGCCGACAAATGTTGAAAAACACAAATCCTGCTTGACGACTTCGTTATCACTAAACTTATCTGATTTTGGGTGTGTATTCGTGAGTGCGCGTGATTAAAATCCACTCTGCTCTCCCGTATGTTCCAGACCGAAAGTATAAGGAAGTGTTTTGTTATTACGTACATAATATTTATGTTAATATGTTGTTATTAAAATGGCTCGTACCTGCGTGGATCACAAAGGTTGCGCAGAGTAGAACTAAACCGAGCAGGCAAGCGGGAGACTGGTCGCGGTGTATCCACGCTGAGAGCATCTTCACCCGGTCACTCTACTGCCAAATGCCCCCCAGGTGCTCTCGCTCCAGTCGGCTGAAGTCTCGCTGAATCCTCTGCGAAGGATACTTCAAATACAGTGTGAAACGTGGAGGCGGGTTCCTCCTTAAACTTCACAAACTTACAAAGAACGCGCCGTGGTTTGTAATAAAAGCCCAAATCGGGAAGCAGTACAGTTATAGAAAATGTTCAGTCAGGCACATTGCAGTCTCCTTCCGTAGTGAGACACAAAATAAGCCAACAACCTGTGTATAGTTCATCTCATTCACAACTCCACCGAAGCAGCGAACGCGCTTTCTCTGGCACTGTTTAAAAACAATTGAATTTTCCGCGAACGTGTCGAAAACAAAAGTACTTGACAGCTTTATTCCTGTTGGGAGGAGTAGAAAAAGTTGTCCATAAGCGTTAAATATAATGCCATAGCTGTGAGGTCTCCGCTGTTATCTGGGGAGCGCCATAGTCCTGACGCTGCCGCGCTTCTGAGTCTGGAGTATTGAGTGTAAACACACGGACACGGGTATGAAGCGCGAGCCTCCAGACTCTCATCTCCCATCAACCAATCATCAACCTTCACAGACCCACACTGAGAGCCGGCGAGCAGAGACGCGAATAGAGATGTGAATGGAAAGACGGAAATCACGGAGACGGATTCGGGAATTTACGGGGAGGAACAACATTATTATAATTTTTTTTAATTAAAGCTAAATTGAAATGATTTTGTAATTTTACAAGGAATTTTATTATTATTATTATTATTGGTGGTGGTGATGGTGTATTATATATTGTATTTTAAGAGTATAATAGAAAAATAATAGTCTAGTTATTCATGTAACTTTCTAATAAAGGTGAGCTGCGTTCTGTGACCTTTACCATGCAATTAATCACGATCTTCTGTGATTATGATTAATTAAGGGTGGTTTGGATTTAGAACGTGTTAATGTTAGTTTTCATATTAGTATCAGTAACACAATCACAATTTACTGTGTGACGCCTCCCAGCGTGTTTCATTCACGTTTAGTGCATTTATGAACGTGTTCTCTGGAACACCGCAAGAGGGCGACAGTTTCTACATGTGCTTTAGAGGCATTTTAGACGCTGAATATGGGCTGATTGTCCATTTGGTTCCATTGTTACCAGAAAGCTGCAGCCAGAGCTCTCAGGTTTTGGTTTTGCAAGCAGGAACCAAAATCTAAACAGGTTATTCAAATTGTAGTCTACTTACCACAGGAAGCAGAATCTTTTGTAATGCAGATGAAGGACCATCATGTGGAGTCTGGAAAGGGCAGTAGTTCCTGATTTGCAGGAAAATGCTCTGGCAACAATTTATATTTAATGAGAGTTTAGACTGATTTGTCAATGTTAACAAGTGTAAATGTTTACAGACACGAAATCGAAAAAGATTTGACATGGTTTATAACTTGTTCCTCTCAACAGGTTCTTTTCTTATGTTTATAAATAAGCTTTATTTGCACCTGCTAAAGTAGCTAATTTAAAAATGCATCCTGTGAAGACATGCTAAAAATGGTGGTTGTAAAAAGAAAGTCTCATTAACTGTCAGGCAGTGTTCATGCTAAAACGACTGTGTCTGGCAGTCTTTAACACAAATCTGACTTTGAAAGCTCATAATCCCAGAGGACCAGTCATGATTCCCCTCATCTTTCCCTCTTCAGTTTCCTGGAACCTGGATGTGTTTCAGAGTTTAGTGTAGTCTTAAAATACAATAGCCTACGATTTGTCAAGCACTAAAAGAGTTAATGATTACGAGAATAGTTCATCCAAAAATGAATACTTAATAAAAATATATTCACCCTGAAGCCATCCGAGATGTAAATTTGGAGAAATTCTTTGTTTCATCATTTGGTCTCCACAGTGGTTCCTCTGCAGTGAATAGGTGCCATCAGAATGAGAGTAAATAAAAATATCGCAATAATTATCCATATGACTGCAATTAATGTCTACTTAAGTGTTTATCCTTTACTTTAAAGCATCAAAGAGTACTTATAATCAAAGAGTGTGATAATGCTGTTTCTCATTACAAAAAGTAATCTAGTCTGAATCAAAAGAAAAATGTGCACCTTTGACAAGTGATAACAGTCCAAAACAGTTCTAACCGGATGTAAGGGGATATTGATGTTAAAGGACAAAAGAGGATGGACTATATTATATTTCATCCAGAAGCAATGGTTTAAAGTTAAAAAAAATGTAACTTAAAACCATTTTTCACTTCACTAGATGTCATGTGGATTACTTTAATATTTTTATTCTCTGTTTGAATTAAACAGATTCTCTGTTAATTTCTCCAAATCTGACGAAGAAACAAACTCATCTACATCTTAGATGGAAGGGTGAGCAATTTTAAGCACATTTTCCATTTTGGGTGAACTAATGCTTAAATACTTCTGTTCAAGAATCAATTAATAATGATAGCAGATTTGTGAGCATGGACATGCTATTACTTTGCTGTATTTTTAATTCAATCCATAAGACGCTCCCACTAGCTGAGCAAACTGTCATAACGATTTGATCATCTGCCAGTGTCATCATCTCAGATAAGTTTGCAGCCTACTAATGGAACACGGTTTGCTTTCATTACTTCCCATGCATATCTCAAACACATCTTCAGTTGCTGGGCAGATGGCAATAGCGATAAGATTTGAGGTGCTTCAGACTGAATAATGTTAAGATTAATTGGAAATGTAACTCATGGTGAGCCGTGTAACAGTGAGGTGAGAGAAGGTAAAGAGCGAGAGTGATGGAAGCGTGGGGGTAAAGAGGATGAATAATGAAAGATGATGCTGCTCACTGAAGAGAGACAATGAGAACATGCACATGCTATTATAGTCATTAGACAAATGCTTAAATAAATGTCTAGCACTGCTTATATTCAAAATCTAATTTTGAAAAGCATACAACATATCCCTTAAATTCATGAAGGAAAACTCTAAAAATAGTCTGTAAGTAATAGAGTGGGATAACAGAAAATTATTTTCAGGAATTATCGAGCTAACCCAAACCACAGACTAATTATCCCTGCTGCACCAGAAAGGAAGTCATGCCATAGATTTCAAGTAAGATATGTTTTCTTCTTCTGATCATACTATTAAGCTTGATTAGGATGGTAGCATCCATGTTCTCATGTAACATGCTCCCATGACCCTATTACATTACAACTGAGGGCTGTATATATGAATGTATGTAATGTATAAAGACAAATATGTAACCTTTAGAATATATCTAGACTTGTTTTCTTTTTTACATAAAAATATTTTTACTGTATTTGTTTTTTAACAATTATAATGTTTGCCAAAGTGAGAAAGTAAAACCTGAATACATTTACAACCTTCCCACATAAAGGGGTTTTAAATAAAATAAAAAAAAAAGTAAAAATGGGTTACATTTAAACGTAATTGTAGGGTTAGTGTATAGACAGTAAATAGACAGTAATTATCTCAGTATTAAACATTTTGTTCCCACAAGAATTGTAAAACCTGACACTAACCTTCCAATGGTCCCCACGAGGAAAATGACTAAGTAACATTTTAATTAAAATCTAAAATTGCAAAATAATTCTCTGTAGGTTAGATTCAAGGGTATAGGTTTTGGGTTATAGCATATAGAAAAAATACTAATAAGCACAGTATGATAACAATGAAAAGGTCTTATAATAATGGGTGCATGGTTATCTGCATGACTTGTGAGTGATTCCATGCCGAGTTCACCTGTCCCGCCTTTTTTTAATCCCCAGGTACACCTGGGCCCGTGGGCCACAGGGGCTTTTAGTAGATTGCATGGGCAAGACTATTACTCTGATTGTTGCCCTAGAAACTCAGCTCTCCTGCGGGGGTATGGGGGAAAGCTAATGAAATTAAAGGTGCCACAACATTTGGGAAAAATGAGAATTTTCTGTTTGCATGCTGCTTTGAACCCGTTCCATCAGCTGCATGCTGAAATGTAGGAGTTGGCCTTGAGCTAGCAAAGTAAAAAAGCATGGCAGAGAGGTCAGACAGAGGTTTCCAAGAGTCTTTACCTTCTGACTTTTCAATTTTCAGGATCCCTTGCTTGTAATATGTGGAACCGTGGACTGCTAGCATCATTAATGAGGGAAACAGATCAAAGTTCTGCAAAACGTGCTCAAAAAGGAATTATTTTTTAGTGATAAAAGACCCAAGAAATTTCTCATTGAAACAGCTAATGTATTTGGTAAAGGTTAATTTAACTTTTAATAATACACAATACAAGGGCAGGACAAAAGTTTTAATTAATAATTGTATTGAATTTTTCGAAAGAAGATTCTTATGCTCACCAAGGCTGCATTTCTTTTTCAAAATACATGCAGTAATAAAACAAAAATATTTTCAAATATTTTAATTTAAAACAAATGTTTCTATTTGTATATATTGGAAAAAAAAAATATTATTCCCGTTATGGCAAAGCTGAATATTCAGAAATTTAAATCTTTCAGAAATCATACTAAGCTAATTTGGCTTTTGTTTGTGTCTTTTTGAGGATGTTTTTTGATAAATAGAAAGTTCAGTCAATATAGCATTTATTTGAAATAGACATGTTTTGTGATTATAAAGATCTTTATTGTCACTTTTGATCAATTTAATTGCTCAAAATTGCTGATTAAAAATTTAAATCTTACCTGCCACAAACTTTTTAATGTTATCATGATTTTCAATATTGTACAAAACAAGAAGTGTTACTTGAACAGCAAATTCAGTTTGCCATAACATTTTAAAATTTAAAACATAAAATGTATATTTTTTAAATTAAACATTTAAATTAAAACCATTCTTTCAAATTGTAATAATATTTCTGTCATGATTGAGTAGAGTAGGCGTTCAGGTTCAAATGCAAATCTGTTTATTTAGATCAGAGTCAAGGCAAACAGGGTCGAACACCAGCAAACGGAATCAGTGAACAATAGAGAAAACGATAAACAAAGCAATGGTCAAATACTGGCAATCAGAGTCCTTGGGATGAGGCAGAGAGAATATCCAGAAACAGGCAAAGATCGGCAGCAAATAAATCCAAATGACA